>JAJHSJ010000030.1:0-125534 GCA_021015155.1 Magnolia officinalis | reverse complement strand
GGTCTTCTGCTCGGTCAAGCAGTGAGTCCATTGGTAGTCGCCCAGGTTTGAGAATTGGGTCAAGCCGCAAATGTTTCGCAGTTGTATATTTTAGTAACTCCGTAGACAGATCACTCTAAAAACTTAGGGAATGCCCATCATTGAAAGGTTCAAATGTCCTATTTCTCAGGTTGCCCTTTAGGTCTTGGTCTAAGAGAGTCCTCGATATTATCTATGTCGAAGGAAATGGTGAGTCAAATCTTACTAGATCATCCTAAAATGGTTTCTCATAGTAGAACTTGCTAAGACTTCTATTATGTTCGTATTCAACGAGCATAGTTGTAGATACGTTAACCTTGGTTATTGTAATTTAGTTCGAACCCGGCTTATTCTGTACTATGAATTTGTTTAATACTTGAACCCTAATTGATTTCCTTCGATAACTTCATTACTGACATTCTAAGGGAGATTCAGATCCTATGTAGTGACCTATCCTTACATATAGTCCGGATCAATTCCATTCGATCCTACCAAGCTTCCGTTGCGCCTATGAGTGGGTAGACGAGTATACCTACCTAACTCGACCGAATTCATAACCTTTCTACCCCCCTTAAAAATTATTTTCTCAAGGGTCAAGAATCTATGTCTCGATCCGTATGTCGGAACGAGGTGTAATTTAGGACTTATCCCTCACCTGAAATGGGATACGATCTCCCAATACGTTGGTCTTCCTTTCATCGATGATGTGTACTATGACGTTGGTACCTATGGTTATAGAAAGGAGCTAAATGATAGGTGTTGTGGTTGATCTCAGGGACGGGTGTGAGTTTGTGGTAAGATGTCTAATCCTACCAAGGAAGGACTTTTGCCACGGTCCGGACTTACCTTATTTTCTCATGTCTAGCTTAACAGGCAGGCTATCTTTCTACGTTCATATGCACAACATGTATGCCAACATGACATGTGATTTGGGACCTAATTCCTTATTGTCTGTTGCCCATTTGGAAAATTCCTTAGGCCTAAAAGGACAAAGTCTCTATCGGCTATATACTCCTAACACTTCTCAAAGACGACGTTATAAACTTTTAGTTGCAAGTGGTCCAGCCAACACGGAAGGAAAGTTGTGTAATGGGTCTGAGTCAGATACATGGACCTTTTGCCTCGCGAGGACAAAAAATTTGTCGTATCAGTTCTTAATCCTAGTTGATCCCGACTTTCTGCTTGTTTAGATCATAGAGTTCATTGGTAACTACTAGGATTGAGAATTCAATTCAAACCGCGAATACCTCGCTTATATATCGTTCTCTACTTCGTGGTCCCGATTGTAATAAGTCTTTGGGAAGGCAATTAAAAGAGGTGTATTGATTTGACCTAACATTCAATGCAAGGGATATATATAAGTTTTCCCTATGCGTGCATAGTTTCTAATCAAAACAACCTTCCTAAGAGTTTTTAAAGCAATGCATAAGTATCAAGGGAACCTAACGAAGGAATGAGGTGTCGCTCCAACCAAATCAAGCCAACTAATTAAGTCTATATTTCAATTACCTTAGCATAATCAGTCTTTTATATTCCTAAGTATAACCAGTAGCCTAGTCTTAATTTAGGAGTAGATTAATCCACTAGTTGTAATCTGAAGTCCACGCTCATACGCTAAATGATTTCATGTCATTTCTAATACAAGAAATTATTTATCGCTTAAGACCAAATGTTGTCTGATTGGAATTGAGTTGCCTGAACTTGAATTTAACTACGCTCGAGCAATTCACATATGCTCATACCAAATAAGAGGTTCTAGGGTTCACGTTATCAATTTATTGGATTTCCCATACTGTTAGGTCTTTTGAAATCTAGGAGCACCACTCTAGGTCCAAAACTCTATGGGCCTATTTGCCAGTGGTCTTAAGTTGTATTAAATGGGGCTGCATTGCTAATCCCACCTCGGGATTTGGAGTGGCATGTTTGGTAGGAGGGTGGGAAGGGATTAAAATTAATGGTATAGGCTGTGGAAAATGAGCCTTGTGTTGGAAAGTGTGAGATGGTATTTCCAAATCCCATGATGATGAATTTCAAAGTGTAATTGAAAGGAAATCTCGGAATTTACTTTTAATTGCATACATTCTAAACATGGTATTGGAAACCATGGGATACACCCAATCTAGGGACAATACCTTACACCTACATTTATTGGTACTTTTACAATTCCCTCCACCTTAAGCTCACCTAATGCAGTTGGCCGAACGGGCCCTCCATATCCTAACATTTGGAGGTTGTGAAAGTTATAGGACACAAATATGTGGGTTTTGTGCTCATATGGGTGTGAAATGGTGAGGCCAAGAGGAGTAAGAAATTGGTTTAGAGGAGTAACATTCTACACATTCCATCAACATGAAAACACCAAGATCCTAGCGCAGCAACAAACAACTACGAGACAACGACATGGATGACTAGGCGGAAATCAAGAAAATGGCCGTACTAAGCTCGAATAGAGCCATGGAAAAGTGAAGATAAGGGAGACACTACCAAAAAAAGGGCAAAGGATTCAGACTACGTTACTTTTTTTGCTACGGATATAAACCTTAGCTATATTTGCTACGGTTTTAATCCGTAGCGAAAAAGTTAATACACCATTAATAATTAATAGTATTGTAAGGGGTTCTATGAGGCCTAAAAAAAACTATATATCCTATCTAAGCCGTCTATGTATTTATAAATATTACTTTAGAGGTTAAAATAA
Organism: Magnolia officinalis; assembly: GCA_021015155.1. Lineage (NCBI taxonomy): Eukaryota > Viridiplantae > Streptophyta > Magnoliopsida > Magnoliales > Magnoliaceae > Magnolia > Magnolia officinalis. The sequence goes on along the minus strand of JAJHSJ010000030.1, from coordinate 122,818 downwards.
AAAATCAGCCAGATCGAAGGCTCAAGTGGACCACACGGTAGGAAACATTTAATTTAAATTATAGTTGCTTCTTATGGTGTGGTCCACTTGGGCATTCAATATATCTGAAATTTGATTTTTTAAAGTAAAATAATTTATTAAAATTATGGATCGGAATGGATTAACGAAATACATCATGGTGGGCCCCACGGAATCCCTAATTAGACCGTCCACGTCCGTCCGTCAGAGGAGCCCCAAATTTGGGCGCGCGCTCAAAACAGAGCCGCGCCCAAACACTCCATTTCACTCCCTCTCTCTCTCTCTCTCTCTCTCTCTCTCTCTTTTCCCCGCTCTCACTCTCCCCACCGATGATTCCCCTCTCTTCGCCCCCTAACCTTTCTCTCTCTTTCTGTGTGTGTGTTTGTGATCCAAGGAAGGGAGGGAGCCGAAACCCTAACCCTATCTTTAAATGCAGATCTGATCCCGTTTGGAGCATTTTCTGGCAAAATTCCACTTTCAGGTATGGTTTCTGAGAGGTTTCAGCTCCTGTGGAGATTCTTTTACTTTTGAGATCTAATTTGCAGGTTTCAGATCTCAAATCTGGGTTTTTGCTCTCTGATTTGGGTTTTGTGGAATGTTTCTTTTGGTTTGCTCGTTTTTAATTTAAGGAGTTTCTTGAGTATATGAAAGTGGGCCCTGTGGTTTGGTGGGACGGTTGACTCCCTTGATTAATGATTTTATAGCCGTCGGATTGGTGGCCTGGTAGTAAATGGTGAAGGGAATAATTTCGTAATGGGAATGCCAGGGAGTTTGTAATCAGGAAATTTTTGGGGCATGAGTTCTCCATGGTGAAGTCCATCTGATCAATGGTCTGGAATGATAAACCATGAGGTCCACCTCTATGCCTAAGACCTGGGATGCTATTCATATCCTGGTGCTGAGAATCATATAATTTCTCTAGGTGGGGTGGGGTGCTTTCCAGGATTTAAGGCAGTGGCAATGTGGCCGAATCTCTTCGGCGCGCCAACTGTTCGATGAAATACCCGAAAGGAACATCGGTTCTTGGAGTGCATTGACGGTGGGTTATTTCCACTATGGTCTTGCTACAGAAGTTCTCTCCTTGTTCGTATCAATGAATGACATGGGATTCCTGCATCCTACAGACTCAGTACTCAGTACTCAGGTTTATGTTTTGCTTCTGCAATGTATATTGGCTAATGCTGCTACTACCGCCAACCCAGTTTCAGAACTTACAATGTTTATTGAGGCTAATTCCATCTTCGGTTTCAGGTCAAACCTTTGATCTGGGTAGAAGCTCAAGTTGAAAGGCATTCGAGAAGTCGTATAGAGATCATGGTAAAGGCGAGGAGCCAATTCAAGGAGCGCAAGTGCATTTATATTGTTGCTGGCCAATGGTTTTTTGCTGCTGGACACTATTTCTTCTTAGTGTTAATAGGGGAAATTTGTTTGTTACTCTCCTGATTTTGCTCTGCTTCATTATACAGCACAACTACAAATGTGAAAATTGAGCTGTGTGTACCTACAGATGCAACAACCCCCAATATAAGGACTTCCATGGGTTCTGCAGCATACACACCTGAAAATGATGCGTTGCTTTGGAAAATAAAATCTTTTCCTGGTGGCAAGGTTTAATGCTAAACTCCCCTTTTTACAATGATAATTAATAAAAATGATAATTACAATTATACAGTTATAGTTGCCGAATGGATGAGTCCTCATTACAGGACAAGCCTGTGAGTCGACAGGATCTATTACCTGTCAATCAAGCTGCTAACGGCCAACTGTCCAATGTGCAAATGATGAACCTGTTGTACTTGTCTTTCTTTGCAATCATGGTAGGCCCTTAAACAGAAAAAGGTGGCGAGAGATTTCTTTAATGCTTCATTTTCCCAACTGAGGTGTAGGTTGTGTTGCACATTTTTTAGTCACTTAGCATGAATATATTGAAGAACAGAATAATCTTAAGACTAGAAATTGATAAAATCGTCAGTTATTTTGGTTGTGTTATCATACATTGGAAGTGTTGATTGGTCGTGTTGGGCATGAGATCAAATGACATGACAGCTGCGGCCTTTGCTACTTGCAAGTGTGAGTTAAAATCCTTGTAAACTCTACCAGATATCTGGCATATCATTGAGTCTGCTAATTATACATGTGAACGCATGGTTATCTTACTACATCTTTAATTCTCTGGTTAGGGATTACTGGACCTGATCCAGCATGTTGGAAAGCTATATTTCCTCTACATGTATGTGACACAGATGCAACCAATCTGATTTGTGAACTCATAATCAGCTGCATATCACCTACTGGTTTAGGTACAACAACACTTTTGTCTTTTGCATGTCCTTCCATTGCTTTGTGATTTTTACTTCCTGAGTTTCTCCAGCTGCTGTGTGATGTGCATATCACCATGATATTTGCTGCATTTTCTTCTGTTGTGTTGTGAAAATATTTGTTAAAAATATGCTTCCTTGACTTGCCATCTGTGGGCATCACGTCAGCTGGCATAATGACATTGAAGCTGAGGTTTCTCCACTATCTACTGGGCTTAAATTATTTTCTTGACTACTATGGTGGTGACAATTTGGAATGAGGGCAGTTTCTTGAAGACAGGTGTTCAGAGTCTCATTCTTATATATGTGGTTCCTGGATTTCAGAAGCTGAAGCTCATCTTAATTTTCTTCTGTGGGAGAATCCATTACATTTACTGAGATGTTGACTCTCCAGTTGGAATTTTTTTTCTTCAACGGCCTCAAACTAAAAATGATTACTGTTATGTTTTTGAAGATTAGATAAAAAGTACTTGCTAATTTTCAATTAGGTTGGAAGAAACTCCCTTCCATTATTGTTTCTTTTATCCGCCATCTTCACTACTGGACTTCATCCTTTCTTGTTCTTCTTGTTCCTTGGCTTCTTCTTGGCAATGATGATTCTATGTTGCACACATGTCAGATGCATTGTAGAAAATGCACAAGGGTCCTATTTTTAATTATAGCTGTATCATACCATGTACCCATACACGCACATGATTACTTGCTTGAGATGCCATATGGTGTCATGTATTTACTTTGCCTACAATCTGTGGTTTTGATTCTTGCTCCCATGATAGGTTTGAGCATCCTCTCCTTATAGAGGGAAGAGATAAGAGTAAGTGAGTTCTTCTAATAACTGTGCATGCACCTCCACCACGGACTCAGTCTACTTAAGCAAGAAATGAGAAGCCTTCTTCTCTCGGAGCGCTGTGGGTCCGTTCTTGAAGGTTAGTAAAAGGCAACTCAACCTGCAAAGCCACCATATTTCCTAACATCTTTTTCCTTCAAATCTTTGTCTACAAATTTCAATCTTTATTGCAAAGTTGTGTTTAATGCAATATATATTTTATATATGTTTGGTGTATATGGAAATAGCTGGCCTAGAAATTAGATGATATGGAGATGGAAGTGTGCGCTCGCATTATATATAGTAGATATTGGAATTGAGTACTAATCGTACTTGAAAGATTTTTGCCATTTTCTCTTGATCAAGTTGAATGTTCATGGTTGTATCGGCAGCAGACTCTTCTTTGTAGGACAGGATCAGCCCTCCATTGGTACCGTACCGGCTTAGATGTGGGGCCCGGTGACATTTTCTCTGAGTCCAACCCATCCATTAGATGCATCACCTCAAAAAACCCTACTCCACCAAAACCGGCCCGATCCAAAACTCAGTTGGGCCATAACACATGGAACATTTTGAGAGGAAACGCCCATCGTTGATTATAATTGGGAGCCGCGGATTTGTCACTATCAGATACATTTCATTAATATTAGTATATTTGCATGGTATTTTTCTGCATTTGGTGCATTTGGTGTTTTTTCAAATATTTAAATTGAGCATTGAGAATATCATTGAGTGTATAATCAAAAGTATTCAAGCCAATGGTGGTGGTGAATACAGGAAATTCAAAACCTTTTTTGAAATATGTGGTAATACTCACAGTTTCTCTTGTCACTACAAGAAAAATTCTGGGTTTTCTCCAATTGGTGTTTTTCAGTCATCCCTTAAATTTTTGGTGGTGGATAACAGGGAAAGATATCTTAAATTTATCATTTGAGGTTTTGGTTCCATTTTTCTTCTATGCACCCTAGAACCGAATTGGAACCGGATAGTAAAAAAACTTGTTCGGTTCTACAGTTGCATGATTTGTTTTTATAATCCAATCCAATTGCATGGTTTTTTTTTTTTTCATCTAGCCCAAGCTCTTCTACTGAAAATTGGTTCAACAATCTTAACCTTGATTTGTGGAAACTTATTTGTTGAACTGTTGGATATTTTTATTTTATTTTTTACAATTTTAACCATCTAATACTTGTCCACCAATTGGCTAGTTAGGTAATCAAATCAAGGTAATTTTTGGATTATGATGCATCTAAGTGGTGCCGACAAGTTAGACATATTAATCACTAACTCACTTTCAGTTCTACCTATAATAAGAATCCCATGTAAGAAAAAAAAGGGAGAGAAATAGGATGGGAATGCGGAACAGAAAGAGTCTATGGACAATGTGTAACAGAAAAGAGTCTTGGCCGCTCCATTGTCTAGGGAATTTTCCAGATCTGTTCCGTACACGATTTACACATTCTCAAGCTGACCACCAAGCGTGAAAGAACAAAATATACTTCAATTGGTGACTTGAAACCAAAGCCATGTTGTAAAAAAAAACAATCTTGTAACCACTGGATGCACCAATAACAAGGATACTCATCCTTTTTAAAGATTGCAATATCAGAAATGTATCAGATGCATATCTGCCACACATGCACATGTATAGGAACTCCTGGTTTTCCAAAAATGCTATCTACCAGCCTATCCCAGTTCCTCACCCTTAACCACTAAGAAGCTAGTTCTCTTTTGAAACCAACCACTAAGTAGCTAGTTTCTGTTCTGAAACTAGAGGTTCAAAGATGTGCACTCTTCGAATGATTTAACAATTGGACTCAAACAGAAAACATCACGACCACAATCCCACAAGTCTCAGAAAGTTGTGAACAGGTTTGGAACCCAAAACGATAAAAACAGTACCCGATACTCATAGACAAGCATGGAGGACTGGTGACGCAATTTTTTGCTTCCAATCTATAGAGTTTCTGCATATGCATAGACAAGCATGGAGGACTGGTTGTCTTCCTTTCAAGTCTTAGTAGAAAGCAACATAATTGCAATTTTGAGCCTATTTCATTCATATGAATAGTAAGGGCAGTAGTTGCAATATTGATTGTTTCTGTATTTTTATATGATCATCAATAACTTATGCATCCAAATGCAGCAATAGTCAATTGTAAAGGTAAAAGATTGTTGGCCACATTAAAAAAAAAGAATCTTAATATAATGCATATAATTGATAAAATTTGATGACTGTGCTTTAACTTATTCTTAAATAGGTGTATGCTTGGTTCATCCACTCTGTACAGCATGTAGATTATATAACAGTTCTTGCTTCCCTTTTCATTGTTTATTTCTCAGGGGCTACATTGAAGCAATTAGGGAGATAGAGCAACAACTTCAGAATGGGTTTGGCGAAAGTCGATTTGATGACATTGTTGTAGCTTGTGGCAGGTCATACTCTTCTCTAGCAAACCACAGCTAACACACAACAGTCATCTTAACTCATATACTAATACAACTATGTTATGTATTATTCAGCTGGACCTTCAAAGTGATAATTTTATTGTATATGAATTACCTTTTTTTTCAATAATTAAAGCGTTATGTAGTATATGAATCATGTATCAGTATGGCTACAACACTTCTGTTTTCTGTAATGGGCAATCTCTTGTGATAGTAATAGACACAAGGAACCACACATGCTTCCTAAATTTCAGGTTTTTACAAAATTGTATAGCTCTAAGCCTGTAACAATTCCAGACCACATACCTTTGTTTCTCAGTAACATAGCATTGTAAGTAATTGCTGTAACTTGGGAAGTGTCTCATGTTTCGGTGTAAGAATTGTGAAGTTTAGTAAAGTCAAAATGTTGTCATGTCCTTATGAAATATTAAAATGATCTCATTTTATAATATAATGTGTGTGATCCTGATATGATGACATATTTATGTTGAGAGTGCTGAGTGTTGGTTCATAATTGGAAACCAAAGCATTTCTCTTAGCTTCACTATTCACTTTCTGAAATCAATTCTCCTCTCATGCATTTTGCTTATTCATGATTTACACGGGTGGCTAATATTTTTCAATTTTATTAGTTTTTGGAAGCTAATAAAATGTCTGGCATAACTAATTGTTGACTGGTCTGATTTTCTGGTCAAATCATATACACATTGGGTTGGCTTGGGTGACCAATACAGGTGACAGGATGGCTCATGTGACTGCCTTTGGGGATCCATCGAAAAAGCTTGTTGCCTCTAACTTTCTATTCTTATTTTCCCCAGGATGAATGCAGGAGGCAAACACTTCTCGAGCATTTTGGAGAGAACTTTGAGAGGCGGCGTTGTAAAAATGGCCCCAGTCCCTGTGATAACTGCCTGAGGACGTCCAGATGAGTATAGAATGCACAACTCAGGAGTAAGTGCATCATGAGATGCAACAGGTTCGGAGCAAATCCTCCTCTCTTCAACTCACATTTCTTGTAATAGAAAGATAAGAAAATTCAAAAGCCGATGGACTTACTGATTTTGGAGGGAATTGCCTACGCTATTCAGACGGATGGGCCACTGTATTTGAGGCAACATGTGCATTGCAAGAGAGCCACACTTGAATCCTTGCAAAACCAATCTCATGTTCCTTCATATTTAGTTGTTTCATAGTTACAAGTTCATACTCCCATCCTATTCCCATTTTGGGTGGAGCAGATCTACAGCTACTTTTACCCCAGTCACAAAGCAATTTTGATGGGAAGTAGACCCTAGATGACAAAATATGGTATCTTGATCAACGGTGCAGATTACCTGCCACTGGAGGAATGGCATTGTGTTCGTGGAACATGTGCTTGGTGATCCGGACCAAGCATACCGTAGGCTCAGTTGCTGATGGCATGTAACCAAGATTTTCTGTGATTAGATGATCTTAACCATCTAATAAATGGAACTTTCCTCAATAGGAGCTGGTACTGGTTACTGATTTGTCTTACTGCTGATTTGTATGCTGCCAATTTATTAGCAGATTGTCCAAACAGGGTGATTGTTGGACCATGATTTTTATAAGTGATACATTCACGATAAGTTATTCAATGAATCATGATTTTGAATCTTTGAATTGGTGCTGAAATGGTCTGGTTAGGGTGGAATTTTGGTCTTTTTTTTTTTTTTTTTTTTTTTTTTTTTTTGCAGCTGAGTTTTTGCTGGGTGGTTTTTTATTGGGTTTTTAAATGAAGAAGCTGAAAAGCTCTTCTTTTTTGCTTTATTTCTCATGAAAATGGTGGTTCTGGTGTGAGAATTTTAGGTGGGAGGTTTTCTTATTATGTTGAAATTGTTTCTCATTTGGCTTTTACTTTTGTGTTTGCGTTGGTTTTGTGTATGAAACTTCATGTGGAAATTACTGGTTTTGGGTTATGGTGGTTTTAGTGTATTATCTTTGACAGTGAGAAGAGGGTAAGAGATTTTCAGAGTGGAAGAAAAGGATGGAAATGAGAGATTTCCTATTTTGGGAACCAACTTTGCTGGATTTGGTATGGATGGAAAGCTCCAACGCAAACCTTCTCCTTTTGTCATAAACTATGAAGGTCAGTTGGGTTCTCTTATTTTTATTTTTTTATTTTTAACTCCCTTCCCTTCACGCATCATCTGTTTGCTAGGATCGTCTTGACACAGGTTTAATAATAAATTATATATGCTTGTTCGGATTGGCTTGAAATGATGAGGAGTTTGTTCTTTTGAGGTTTCTATGAGATTTTGAAAGCCAATTGCATGGTCAAAGTCCACGGCTAGACATAAAGATTTTGTTCACCGGCCATAAGGTTCTATTTAACAACTGGCTCTGATGTGTATGTGCACCAATTAGGAACTCTACCCAATCCATGGTGCTAGTTGTTAAAGGGCACTACAAGGCTCTGTATGGAATTTCCTGTTGACTTCTTCCTTGTGCTAAATTTGTAAAAAATTTATAAGAAAAAAAATGATGGTCATAACCTTGGTTTTTAAACCCAGAAATCAGAATGTATCAGACAGTCGAACTGGATTGAGAGCAATGTAACAGCTATTCAGCAAATGCAAAGAGCATTACCAGGAGCATTTTGTAACAAATTTGGTCGCCATCATCAGCTCTATTTTAGAACTTGGAGAACCTACAAACGAAGTGCTTGAAAGCCACAATGTATTACAAGATTAGTTGCAGGCCTCTCAGATTTGTTCTCAGGTACCTGAATCATTGGATGTAAAATGCAGTGCATCTTCAACCAAAAAAGTTGGAAGTATGAAACAAATCCATGTATTCATTAAATATTCAAACTTCAGCACTCAAAGGAACAAAGAAAGAGGGCGTTCAGAAAGGAATGCATTTAGCCAACTAATACTTCAGAAAGGAATGCCTGCACCAGTAATGAAAGAGATCAGCTTGAGTTCATACATGTATTTACTTTTGTGGATTTTCTGTTAGTCTTTTTTTGGTAGGAAGTGAGGTAAAGGGAAGTATTTTAGCATGGGTGTGATGACAGTTCGAATTGTTGTTATGTATGTCCAAGTATAATATAATGACTGTTTGAGATGCCTATCAATTTCATATTCCCTGCATATCAACTATCAAACCCTGCAAGAGTACCCAAGATTTTCTTTTCATACGCCAGACATAGTATGATCGAGAAATTGTTGATACAAAAAATTTTCAGCATTGCATTAGTAGGTGCATATACATTGTGATGAAAATTTCATTCAAAATCTAGCTTTGCCAATCTTAATTCTTGCAGCAAGGTGAAGGGAATTTAGATTAATACAACAGCATGTATTCTGAAGCTTATTTGATTTTTTATTTTTATTTTTATTTTTTGGTGAAAGTCAATGAGAGTTTAGTATATTATGTTGCCGACATCTTGGTAGTACAACAGATGTGGATGATGACTTGCTAACTTGCACTTAGTCCTGTTAAGTCTATAAAGGTGGCCTATTCATGTTTCTCTGCTGGGAAAAGACAGCTGATATCTCAAGCTGAGAAAACTGTTTGCTGGCTGCATCTCACGAGACCCATTGTAAATGCTGTCATTGTCATGCAGCTTGGTTGCTGCTCATGTTTCTCTCAGCTTGGCTGCATCTCACGAGACCCATTTTTCTCTTTCTTCATTTATCTGTTTATTTTGCAAAATACTATTGATATGGGTTCCATTTGATAGACCATTATAAAATCCAAAGCAGATGGATGTTATATTATTTATAGTTCTGCTTAAATTGATGTGTTCAACCAAAAATGGGGTCTCTGTAGGTACGTTAGGTTAAAACTCCCAATTCTTTTGGTGCATAGTCTCCTACTTTATTTTATTTTTATTTCTTCATGCACCTGCTGCATTTGAATGAGTCAAGTTGAGATTTCTGTAAATGGACAAAAGTTGCATTTAAACCATAGAAGTAGAAGTCTCTAACAAGGTTGTCACATTCATATCTTGGCAGGCATATCTATTTAATGGCTACTGGGAAGATATTGGGACCGTTGAGTCCTTTTTTGATGCTAACTTGGCTCTCACATATTAGGTAAATCTCCCGTGAACTACTTGTCTGTGTATAGTTTATTTTTTAGTTTGACAATTTTATTTTTTATTTTCAAACTGAAGCTGTCTAATGTTTGGTGAAGCCTCCCAAGTTTCAATTTTATGATCTGCTGAAGCCAATCTTCACGTCTCCTAGGTTTCTACCACCAACGAAAAATGCTAGGTATGATGTGTATTTACTATTCTTGCGTATGAGCCTTTAACTCTTTGATACAAATATTTACCTGTGCTTACTTATTATTACTACAGATTTTGCACTCCATAATTTCATGCTAGCTACTTGATAATAACACTTTTTGCCCAAATCCAATAGCTCCATGGAAAGCCTATTGTCAGATTTATTTTTATTTTTATTTTTTTAAATTTTTTTAATGAACATGTGTGGCACATGTAGATTGGTAGTGGGACATATATAAAGTACCTTTTAAGTCACTTAAAAATGTACATTGACACATTTGGCAAATGCACACGTGGGGGCACAAGGGCTAGTTTACAAGGGAACATGTTGGATTTTGCCATAGTTTAGAAGATTTCTTCATATATAAGTGTTTTTTTTGTCTTTCTTCCTTTTGAGATGTATACAAAGGCATGCTTGTTAGAATGTGTTTACAAATGTTGTTTTATACAGGCTGACAAGCTAAAGAAGTCAGTGGAGGATGAAATTCATTTTCTCAAGGGAAGGGTTTCAGAACTTCAAAGTGATCTTGTGTCGAAGTCTACAGAAGTTACATCTGCAGTTTCAAGGAAAGAAGAAGCTCCATTTTCTCCATTTGCTGAAATTGACCGTCTGAAAGAAGAAAATTCTGTAAAAACGTGAGCATTATTGAATGCATATGGATGGTGTTTACTGTGTTGGAGTGTACTTGTTTCTTGCACATGAGGGCACGCCTTAGTTGTAATTCTTATGATAGGTTGAGCAAAGTGAAGTATTGTTTATTTAGAAATGTGAATGTAGGATGCATTGTATGATTTGATTACTATTTGTAATAAATGCATCATTTTTTTTTTCTGATTGCATTTTATGTACTATTTTAATCAGCATTAAGCTTAGATGTGTTAATCACAGCAGGTTCTTGCAATGTAAACAGGTCGTATTATTGGTATCTACTGCTACGGTACTACTACGGGTCTAATTCGTAGCTATTTGCATATATTGCTACGGATTTAATGTGTAGCTATTTGCATCTATTGCTACGGATAGAATCCGTAGCTATTTGTATCTATTGCTACAGATAAAATCTGTAGCTATTTGCATCTGTTGCTACGGCTTTAATCTGTAGCTATTGGTCTCTATTGTAAAGGCCTCCATGGATTTGAGTAAAAGAGTAGGGGTTAGAGTTGTTGGTTCTCCATGGATTTGAGCCTCAACAGAGGTTGTAAAGGCCTAAATGATTGGGTTTAAAGAAAGAAAATGAAGAGATGGGAGGGGTTGAGAGTTTACACGATTTTGAGCTTCAAATGAGGGGGTGTAGGAGCTCAAATGAGAGAAAAACGGAAAGGGTAGAGGGTAGGTGTTGCTGTAAACGATGGAGGGGTGTGGGTTTTAACAGAAAATGGCGGAATGGGCGATTGAAGGGGAGGGTTGAGAGAGAAAATCAGATCCTTTGGAAGGGAGAAAGGCTTGGAGTAGGAAATGAAAGAGGGGGCAAAAACGAAAGAAATAGGGGTCCACATGTGATTCGGTGGGCTCCACAAGTGACTAGGGGTCGGGCCGACGCCGGCTCACATCGGCCCGACCGGCCCGGACAAAGGGGATTGCGATCAACCGCGGTGGGCGCGGCGCCGCCGCAGTCCTCTGTACTAGGCGCTGTGCCGTCGTGGTATGGTGGTGACCACCCCCCTCCCAGGGTGCCAATGGTACCCCGGGTCCACCGTGGGTCCCCCGAATTGCATCGATTCAGCCCCAACTCCGTTTCGAGTCGTTTCGGGTCATTTGAGTAAGTTTCTTATGTCCACTTGCATTTTCCAGTTTTCAACAGTTGGGACGGGGTGAGTTGTGATCTAAACCCGTCGTTTGACGGTCTAGAAGTGATCCGGGATCATTTCATGCAATCATTGAGGCCTACGGGTCCAATCTCTATGGTTGATCTCAACCAATTGTGTTATTTGGCGAAATTGGAGAACCTAAGTCTGTTTCTCCATTCCGTCACTCCCTCCTAAGTCAGAGTTCGTCAGTGTGCGTCGTGAGACCATAACCCAGGTCCAGTTTAATCTAAATCATGCTCTGATACCATTTTGTAATGCCCTGAAAATCGGGGGTCGAGCAAAGCTCAGCTCCCGAGTTCCAACGCATCACTTATGCAACATAGATAATGATGATCATGATGAGAGCATTGAAACATGAATGAGATTATACCAAAACAGCATATCATACTCCAGAGACAAGTGAAATTTCAAGCGGAAGCTGTGATAAATATATAAAATATATAAACTGTGGTGAGTCTCCAGAGTGTGATAATGTTACCAGGTTAATTAATTACAAGTACAATTCCAAAATATACCAAATTGTGTAAGGTCATCTAGTCGACATCCATGTAACCCCGTCGATCAAGACACGACTCACTTGAAGCCATCAGAATACAGCATATACGAACAAGCATCATCGTCATCACAAAGGTCCGGCTCCGCCTCATAAACATTGCCATCACCTGCAGCTACAACAGGACCTGGTTGGTGTGTACAACACCGTCCCGTAACGTGGGAGTGAGTGATCAACTCAGTGGAACAATAAAGCATAGGTTAACATGTTATCAATTCAGTCAAGCAGTAATGATAAAGCAGTACAATCAAACACTCCTAAATACTCTTATTAATACAAGTATGAATGCAGTCATGATGCATGCCCTCGCCAACATACTCCCTCGTGCGACACCATCTTACGTCCGCGGCATGCTTTCATCCCTCAGTGCTCCACATCTTCCAGGCACATGTAATGCGATGATGAGCATGATTACTAAGTTGTTATTAGTCCTTTTCAAACAGCAGGATTGAGAAAGTAAGGTACCTTCCTTATATCATTCCCAAATAATGATCCATTCTAGGGTCGTCACTCCTAGATATTCTCATACGATAGTGTGGTTCTAGGTCGCTGCAAGGGCTGCCAGGGCTGTTACACGGAATCGTTGCACCACTCCCCCATCACCTTATCAATACAGGCCTAGTTTATACTCTGTTCACTACGGGAAGGCTAGTTGCCTCTCCACAGATTCAAAGTATGCTCGAGGTCACTACACCGGGTATGGTCAGGGCTGACAGGGCTGTTACACGGAATTATTATACCACTCTCCCATCACCCATCAAAGCAGTGTAGGCCGACAGCTCGAATACAGTGTCCCATACCACCGTATTCGGCTCATGAGTCTGGGTTGCTCACTGATAGCGCCGGGGAGGCACATCGCCCCAGCGTAGGCCGACAGCTCGACCACGGTGTCCCATACCACCATGCCCGACTCATGAGTCTTAGCGGATCGAGGTACCACGGTTAACGGGGTTGCACTGGTAAGTTCGGTACCTTAAGTTTAAGCAGTAGCGTCCAAACATGGTGAACATACATTAGACAGATCGGGTTACTTGACGAGCTCGGCTAGCTCGAGCACACGACAAGTTGAGCGACATGAAGTGCATAAGCACTTCGCGTGGCCAACCACTATCGCCAACCGAAGTACGACTTGGGTTCGTCGAACACATCTCACGTGGCGAATGAATCTCAGCCACGAATTCAATCCCGTTACCGATTGCCTGGACTATACAATATCCCCAATCACATTCAATTACGGAACAGTTAAAGTAGTAATGGATCAAGATTTCAAATCATACAATCAAATATCCAATATTGTCTGCTTAGGGCTATCAGGGCTGTTGCACGGAATCGTTACACCACTCCCCCATCACCCTTCACGGATTTTATGGAATACAACTTAAACATGTGAAGTAGTCAGAGTAGAATTAAATAAACAAGTAAATGAAATATATTAACAAGCATGTTATAAAACACAATGCAAATAGGAAATCCAAACACATACGTTTCATAAACCAGTAAGTGATTAAACTAAACAACTTACATGAAGGAAATCATACACATCACTAAGGTAGTTGAGAATATTATCTCAACACCTACTCAAGGCACTACTAGATTAAGTACATATCTATACAAGCATTTTCATAAACACTTAGACTACACATTTCAACATATCTATAATATACTAGTTAAAACACAAGTCATAGCGAATCCTCTTACAAAGGATTACCACATGAACCACGATCATGCATTCACGACCAATAGTCATGGCAAGCATAAATCATAGTTCCATATTCATTCGAACATTTCTGCAAACACTTAGGCTACAACTAGTACATACACGACGTATGTTAATATAACAGGTATTAGGCTAATCCGTTCACCCAGAAGTTGATACACATGTATCTAGCATACCTAGACAACAATTAATCATGGCAAGCCCAAATCCGTATTTCAGACGTATACGGTATTTTCTACAAATACGAGGAATACAGTATATTCAACATAGTTAACGTATAACTGAAAAATGAAACGGACAGCACTTTGTACATATGCAATAGCATCCAGATCACGAATATATCATTATCTGACGTTGAAAGCATTGAAAACCATAACCTATATGTCTAAAGTCCGCACCTTTTGTCGGTTAACTTGAACCAAAACCAGTTTGAATCCAACGCCTTTGTCTACGGCACAACAACAACCTGAATCATGAAACAGGTCAGCTATTCCATCACCTACACTCTTGAAAACTCTAAAACAGCTTAAGGTTTGGTTTTCTTACCTACGAACGTAGCCGGAATCACTGGAAAAGCGATTAGATCGTGATGATTAATCATGTAGGATAGCAAGGTAGAGCATCAGGAAGAATCTCTCACTTCTCTCACATTTTCTCTCTCTTTTCTCTCTTCTCTCTCCTAGGTTTTTCTCAAATTCGTATGGGATGAGAGAGTGAGGGTTTAAGGTCTTATATAGGCCCAAAACTCACCAAATTAGACCCAGGGCCAAGGTATATTTAGGTTATGTCCAAATACGGACAGTTCCATCTCAACGGAGCACTTCTGGAAGCCCCCCTTGAGCCAAAGGTCGAACTTAAGCTCACAGACATTGGATCTAGGTCGAGTTACATTTTCGGTCCGATAAGATTTATAGATCGCCCGTGGCGGACCAGTTTCAGTTCAACGGTCACTGAGACTCAATCAGGGCCACAAGTACGCTGCCATGTGTATGAAGTTTCTCCTAATCTGAGGGTATATTTGGGTCAGATTCCGACGGTCTGATTACTTATATTTGGACCGTAAGCGACAAGTCTCATATTACTTAAAATTGAACTTTATTTCTAATTAATTTCACGTTTCTCACACTCTTCACTCCGGGCTGAAGCAAATAGCACTGGGACACTATCTGGATTTGATTTCCGAGATGGTTGTCAAGCCTAGTAAGGGGGTCCTAACCGTTTAACTTCGCATTAATCGGACTTCCGACGTGCGGTCCAGATCTGATACGGAGTTTCAATGTGCTCCCGAGAGCAACTGGGTAATGAGATTGATCCTAGATTTTAGGGTAATGTAGCGCTAACTGTTCTACTTATTTTGGGTCTTACGGATCGTATTTAAAGCGATTGGTGCTAATTTCATAGGTACTCTAGTTTAACACTAGCTAATTCTCGCCTAATTTCTAAAGGATTTAGTCCTGTATGATTTCTGTCTGAGGTGGTACTTAGTCCTGTAAGATTTCTGTCTTAGGTGGTACTTAGGCCTTTGTAGGTTGTATATAAAGTGATCTAAGTTATTAAATCATACCCTAATTGCAACGGAAGAAGATCCTAGGGCAGGAGAGGCTGATGTTCTAAATAACCTATTCGTTTTGTGAGATTCCATAAGGGTAATTGGTTAAAAGCCCATTTTATTTATGTATTTACTATTTACAGTAATGTTTTAGTTTAAGTATTGTTCTTCATCACCTAAACTTTTAAGATAGTGTCTAATGTGAAAGTACTTTGAAAAATTTAAAGAACAAGGTGGTAAAAGGTGAGCTTTGTGAAGGAAATGGGTTAAAAAGCGATTTTTAGATTATGGGATTGGGTTCTGACAAGTTAATAAGGTGTTAGGAGCGATCCATTGCCTAAGGACATCTAATTCTAGGTTGGCAAAAAATCTGGGATGTTACAATCTATCCCCCTTAAAAATAATTTCGTCCCCGAAATTGGCTAAAGGTAATAAGTAAGAATTCTATTATTTCATTTCCCTAAGACTTATTGATTTCAAGTTTATATGTGCGGTAGAGTGTATATTGTGCATGCTAGTATAGTACATTTTAGGCACTACCCCCCTTAAAAATTTATTTCTTTATCCCTTGCTTATTCATTAATAGGTTGATACAATTTATTCCGTTATCTATTTGACGTCTTGACGACAATTCCTATCTATTTAGAGTAAGATAGTTATTTTCAATGTTTGACCAACACGGAGAGACGGTTATAGTGGGTTTGATCCCGATACATCGATCATCTACCTGGCCAGGGTAGAAAGCTCATCGTATCCCTTCCTAGTCCTTGTGGTTCCTGGTCTTCTGCTCGGTCAAGCAGTGAGTCCATTGGTAGTCGCCCAGGTTTGAGAATTGGGTCAAGCCGCGAATGTTTCGCAGTTGTATATTTCAGTAACTCCGTAGACCGATTACTCTAAAAACTTAGGGAATGCCCATCACTGAAAGGTTCAAATGTCCTATTTCTCGGGTTGCCCTTTAGGTCTTGGTCCAAGAGAGTCCTCGATATTATCTTTGTCCAAGGAAATGGTAAGTCAAATCTTACTAGATCATCCTAAAACAGTTTCTCATAGTAGAACTTACTAAGACTTCTATTATATTCGTATTCAACGAGAACAGTTGTAGATACGTTAACCTTGGCTATTGTAATTTAGTTCGCACCCGGCCTATTCTGTACTATGAATTTGTTTAATACTTGAACCCTAATTGATTTCCTTCGATAACTTCAATACTGACATTATAAGGGAGATTCAGATCCTATGTAGTGACCTATCCTTACATATAGTTTGGATCAATTCCATTCGATCCTGGGCCAGTGGCTATCAGCCCACCAAGCTTCCGTTGCGCCTATGAGTGGGTAGACGAGTATACCTACCTAACTCGACCGAATTCATAACCTTTCTACCCCCCTTAAAAATTATTTCTCAAAGCTCAAGAATCTATGTCTCGATCCGTATGTCAAACGAGGTGTAATTTAGGACCTATCCCTCACTTGAAATGGCATACGATCTCCCAATACGTTGTCTCTTCCTTTCATCGATGATATGTACTATGACGTTGGTACCTATGGTTATAGAAAGGAGCTAAAATGATAGGTGTTGTGGTTGATCCCAGGGACGGGTGTGAGTTTGTGGTAAGATGCCTAATCCTACCAAGGAAGTACTTTTGCCACGGTCTCGACTTACCTTATTTACTCATGTCTAGCTTAACAGGCAGGTTATCTTTCTACTTTCATATGCACAACATGTATGCCAACATGGCATGTGATTTGGGACCTAATTCCTAATTGTCTGTTGCCCATTTGGGAAATTCCTTAGGCCTAAAAGGACAAAGTCTCTATCGGCTATATACTCCTAACACTTCTCAAAGACGACGTTATAAACTTTTAGTTGCAAGTGGTCGAGCCAACACGGAAGGAAAGTTGTGTAATGGGTCTGAGTCAGATACATGTACTTTTTGCCTCGCGAGGATAGAAAATTTGTCGTATCAGTTCTTAATCCTAGTTGATCCCGACTTTCTGCTTGTTCAGATCATAGAGTTCATTGGTAACTACTAGGATTGAGAATTCAATTCAAACCGTGAATACCTCGCTTATATATCGTTCTCTACTCCGTGGTCCCGATTGTAATAAGTCTTTGGGAAGGCAATTAAAAGAGGTGTATTGATTTGACCTAAGATTCAATCCAAAGGATATATATAAGTTTTCCCTATGCGTGCATAGTTTCTAATCAAAACAACCTTCCTAAGAGTTGTTAAAGAAATCCATAAGTATCAAGGGAACCTAACGAAGGAATGAGGTGTCGCTCCAACCAAATCAAGCCAACTAATTAAGTCTATATTTCAATTACCTTAGCATAATCAGTCTTTTATATTCCTAAGTATAACCGGTGGCCTAGTCTTAGTTTAGGAGTGGATTAATCCACTAGTTGTAATCCAAAGTCCACGCTCATACCCTAAATGATTTCATGTCATTTCTAATACAAGAAATTTTTTATCGCTTAGGACCAAACGTTTTCTGATTGGAATTGAGTTGCCTGAACTTGAATTTAACTACACTCGAGCAATTCACATATGCTCATACCAAATAAGAGGTTCTAGGATTCACGTTATCAATTTATTGGATTTTCCATACTATTAGGTCTTTCGAAATCTAGGAGCACCACTCTAGGTCCAAAACTCTATAGGCCTATTTGCCAGTGGTCTTAAGTTGTATTAAATGGGGCTGCATTGCTAATCCCACCTCGGGATTTGGAGTGACATGTTTGGTAGGAGGGTGGGAGGGGATTAAAATTAATGGTATAGGCTGTGGAAAATGAGCCTTGTGTTGGAAAGTGTGAGATGGAATTTCCAAATCCCATGATGATGAATTTCTAAGTGTAATTGAAAGGAAATCTCAGAATTTACTTTTAATTGCATACATTCTAAACATGGTATTGGAAACTATGGGATACACCCAATCTAGGGACAATACCTTACACCTACATTTATTGGTACTTTTACAATTCCATCCACCTTAAGCTCACCTAATGTAGTTGGCCAAACGAGCCCTTCATATCCTAACATTTGGAGGTTGTGATGGTTATAGGACACAAATATGTTGGTTTTGTGCTCATATAGGTGTGAAATGGTGAGGCCAAGAGGAGTAAGAGATGGGTTTAGAGGAGTAACATTCTACACATTCCATCAACATGAAAACACCAAGATCCTAGCGCAGCGACAAACAACTACGAGACAATGGCATGATGACTAGGCGAAAATCGAGAAAATGGCCGTACTAAGCTCGAATAGAGCCATGGAAAAGTGAAGATAAGGAGGAGTAGGGGTTGGAGTTGTTGGTTCTCCACGGATTTGAGCCTCAACAGAGGTTGTAGGGGTTGAGATAAGGAGGAACAGGGGTTGAGAGTTTAGACGATTTTGAGCTTCAAATGAGGGGGTGTAGGAGCTCAAATGAGAGAAGAATGGAAAGAGTAGAGGGTAAGGGTTGCTGTAAACGATGGAGGGGTGTGGGTTTTAACAGAAAATGGTGGAATGGGCGATTGGAGGGGAGGGTTGAGAGAGAAAATCGGATCCTTTGGAAGGGAGAAAGGCTTGGAGGAGTAGGAAATGAAAGAGGGGGGCAAAAACGAAAGAAATAGGGGTCCAAACGTGATTCGGTGGGCTCCACACGTGACTAGGGGTTGGGCCGACGCCAGCCCACATCGGCCCGACTGGCCCGGACAAAGGGGACTGCAGTCGACCGTGGTGGGCGCGGCGCCGCCGCGGTCCTCTGGACTAGGCACGTGCCGCCGTGGTAGGGCGGTGCCCACCCCCTCCCAGGGTGCCAATGGTACCCCGAGTCCACCGTGGGTCCCCATGAATTGCATCGATTCAGCCCCAACTCCGTTTCGAGTCATTTCAGGTCATTTGAGTAAGTTTCTGATGTCTACCTGCATTTTCCAGTTTTCAACAGTTGGGACGGGGTGAGTTGTGATCTAAACCCGTCGTTTGACGGTCTAGAAGTGATCCGGGATCATTTCATGCAATCATTGAGGCCTACGGGTCTAATCTCTACGGTTGATCTCAACCAATTGTGCTATTTGGCAAAATTGGAGAACTTAAGTCTGTTTCTACATTCTGTCGCTCCCTCCTAAGTCAGAGTGCGTCAGTGTGCGTCGTAAGACCATAACCCAGGTCCGGTTTAAACCAAATCATGCTCTGATACCATCTTGTAATCCCCTGAAAATCGGGGGTCGAGCAAAGCTCAGCTCCCGAGTTCCAACGCATAACTTATGCAACATAGATAATGATGACCATGATGAGAGCATTGAAACATGAATGAGATTATACCAAAACAGTATATCATACTCTAGAGACAAGTGAAATTACAAGTGGAAGACTGTGATAGATATATAAAATATATAAACTGTGGTGAGTCTCCAGAGTGTGATAATGTTACCAGGTTAATTAATTACAAGTACAATTCCAAAATAACCAAATTGTGTAAGGTCATCTAGTCGACATCCATGTAACCCCGTCGATCAAGACACGACTCACTGGAAGCCGTCAGAATACAGCATATACGAACAAGCATCATCGTCATCACAAAGGTCCGGCTCTGCCTCATAAGCATTGCCATCACCTGCAGCTACAACAGGGTCTGGTTGGTGTGTACAACACCATCCCGTAACATGGGAATGAGTGATCAACTCAGTGGAACAATAAAGCATAGGTTAACATGTTATCAATTCAGTCAAGCAGTAATGATAAAGCAGTACAATCAAACACTCCTAAATACTCTTATTAATACAAGTATGAATGCAGTCATGATGCATGCCCTCGCCAACATACTCCCTCGTGCGACACCATCTTACGTCCGCGGCATGCTTTTATCCCTCAGTGCTCCACATCTTTCAGGCACATGCAGTGCGATGATGAGTATGATTACTGAGTTGTTATTAGTCCTTTTCAAACAGCAGGATTGAGAAACTAAGGTACTTTCCTTATATCATTCCCAAACAATGATCCATTCTAGGGTCGTCACTCCTAGATATTCTCATACGATAGTGTGGTTCTAGGTCGCTGCAAGGGCTGCCAGGGTTGTTACACGGAATCGTTGCACCACTTTCCCATCACCTTATCAATACAGGCCTAGTTTATACTCTTTTTACTACGGGAAGGCTCGTCGCCTCTTCGCAGATTCAGAGTATGCTCGAGGTCACCACACCGGGTACGGTCAGGGCTGACAGGGCTGTTACACGGAATCGTTACACCACTCCCCCATCACCCATCAAAACAGTGTAGGCCGACAACTCGAATACAGTGTCCCATACCACCGTATTCGGCTCACGATTCTGGGTTGCTCACTGGTCACTACGGGGAGGCACATCGCTCCAGCGTAGGCCGACAGCTCGACCACGGTGTCCCATACCACTATGCCCGACTCATGAGTCTTAGCGGATCGAGGTACCACGGTTAACGGGGTTGCACCGGTAAGTTCGGTACCTTAAGTTCAAGCATAGCGTCCAAACATGGTGAATATACATTAGACAGATCGGGTTACTTGACGAGCTCGGCTAGCTCAAGCGTACGACAAGTTAAGCGACATGAAGTGCATAAGCACTTCGCGTGGCCAACCACTATCGCCAACCGAAGTACGACTCGGGTTCGTCGAACACATCTCACGTGGCGAATGAATCTCAGCCACGAATTCAATCCCGTTACCGATTGCCTGGACTATAAAATAGCCCCAATCACATTCAATTATGGAACAGTTAAAGCAGTAATAGATCAAGATTTCAAATCATACAATCAAATATCCAATATTGTCTGCTTAGTACTGTCAGGGTAATTCCATAAGGGTAATGGTTAAAAGCCCATTTTATTTATGTATTTACTATTTACAGTAATATTTTAGTTTAAGTATTATTCTTCATCACCTAAACTTTTAAGATAGTGTCTAATGTGAAAGTATTTTGAAAATTTTTAAAAACGAGGTGTTGAAAGGTGAGCTTTGTGAAGGAAATGGGTTGAAAAGCGATTTTTAGATTATGAGATTGGGTTCTGACAAGTTAATAAGGAGTGACCCATTGCCTAAGGACGTCTAATTTCAGGTTGGCAAAAAATTCGGGATGTTACACTTAAGGAATCCCACCTCTAGTGGGGGCCCATTTACCTGGGGTAGCCCACGAGACTAAGCATATAACTACGTGTCTAAGTAACACAGAAGTGAGTCTAGCCAGAGTTTAAGATGAGAATCTAATCACATTTAGATACAAACGGGCCTAGAGGGGTCCATAATGGGGACATTTAACCACTATTCCCCAAGAGGCATCTCAACTACGAACTATATGGATACAAGGGTCAAGGCCCTACATTCAAGATAAGAACACAGGTAACCACATACATATATCCCTCATAATAGGCCATGAGAAAAGGATATAATACTACCTTTAATAACATGGGCCCCAAATGGGAAATTAAGGCCCAAGGCTCAATTTCCAATGGCCATAGAATCCATGCATTAACTTGGACTTGGTGGGCAGTCCGCATGCACAATATACGGCCCAAAAAAATAAGTTTAAGTCTGGATGAAATGGGCCCCACTACATCAGCCCAATAACTAGCAATTTAAGTGGGCAACCAAGTGCCCAATACTATTCTTACCTCAGCCCACAAGTCCATCAAAATGGTGGAAGTCAGCCCAATGTATGGTTGGGCCAAGCTAGGACGTCCCAGCCCACTCTAGGCCTAAGGGATGTCCCAAAAATCTGATCTAAGATGGGGTCCTCATGTGATCACTAAAGGTGATCCAAAAGAATCATTGATTAAGCCCAAAGATTATAAGAAAACATAAGCATGTAACATGTACACAAGATGGGGTCCTCATGTGATCACTAATGGTGGGCCCCATAGCCAACTAAAGTCTCAACTATAACAATGTACATTTAAGGCCCTTTGATAAACTTTTGGCCCGTTTGACTTCCTGGATCTACCAAGGTCCAGAAATTAGTTAACTATGTGGGAAAAATCTCATGAAGGCCAACTATACTCACTGGGGGACCTCATCAGATGGAGAGTGTGTATATATCATGAAAAGATCAAGTGGGCCTGTTATTGGATTGTGAGTCCAGCAGCAACCCAAGGCAGGGAGTGCTTTCATGATCGGGCGATCCAAGGCTTGAATGGCCTGGACTAACACACGTTGAGGCAGGCTCCACATACATCCTTATTTAACCTCAAATAAACGTCCCAGGGTCTATGGTAGGCTTTTAACCATCCATAGAGAAACCCATGGGCCTACCTTAGGATCACCCAGGAGGACATTCAACCTCAATTGGTTTCCAAGAGGTAGCCCACCAATACTCGAACATGAACTAAGGCCTAAGGCCTAAGGCAATCCATGGCCTAATGGGCTTATACTCAAAGCCCAACATATAGGCAATATGGTGGTCCCTCAAGCAAGGTTAGGCCCAACCATAAAGATCATGAGTTCACTCATTGTGGTGGGCCTAATGGGCAGCCTATTATCCCAATCATATGGAAATCCTTATTTTTAACACAAGTAAGTTGGGCCTCACATCTCAGCCCAAGTATGGATTTTATTATAGTGGGCAGAAAAGGGCCCAACTACTTAAGTATTTGACCCATAAGACCCATCACAATGGCATGGTAAATATACGACCCAAGGGTTCAATGGGCCTATCAAAAGTTCCAGCCCAACCAAGGCTATAAGGCCCATACTTAACTAGGAGACTAGCCCAAGAAGAATCCAATCGGAATGGGCCTTTAATCATGCACTAATTAAACCCAAAAATATAAAATTAAGATGGTAAGATAACTATCTTGAGTCCTCCTCATATTTAGTGGGCCATATTGCCCCAAAAGAACATCTATAGGCAATAACTATTGGGCTCAGTGCTAAATTCCAACCTAGCCAAATTTCTAGGTTGGTTGGAGTCTAACAATAGAAGTATTTCTTAGTATATTTAATCCTTGATGGCCTACACACATCACTGTGGGCCCCACCAGATGAGAGAAGATATGCAACACATATATCAAATGGGTCAGGCCGTTGGAATGCAAGACCAGCAGTAGCCTATGGCAGAGATGTCCCATGTGTAGGCAGCTATATGGCCCGGGGCATCTGACCTAAAAATCCACCCAATGGGCCCCAAATTGAATACCAAAAAAAATAGATATGATCAATCCCCTAAGGACCCCACATGGATGGGTGGTGGGATATACAACACATCAAGGTGGGCCCATGAAGCAGGCTGGACGCCCCAGCCTGGGCGTCCCTGTCTAGCTGGCCACTCCCGGCCGTACCACTATCAGATCAAATGTCCGTTGGGTCTGAAATTTTATATAGTAATACTTCCATAGGTAGGTGACATCCCCACAAAATTTTAGAATTTTTAGATATTCCTAAGTATTTTAATTAATTTAAATAAAATAGTCTATCCAGAAAATCGGACAGACCTGGACGTCCCAACGTGGTGGGCCAGTCCAGCCCTCGCTATGGTGTACAAAGGGGTCCATTGGCCTTGAAATTTGGTAGGTGGGTCCTACTATGAATTTACCACACTTTCACAAAATTTTAAATTTTTTAGACATCTAAAAATATTTTAATTCATTTAAGAAAATCAATCTATCCTGAAAATCGGACTAATCTGGACACCATATTATAGTGGGCCGGTCCACCCACCACCATGGTGTGTATAGGCATCCATTGGCCCCAAAATTTTGTATATGGGTCTTACCATGGGTGAGCCACCTCTGTGTAAATTTTTAGAATTTTTAGACACCCAAAAGTATTTTAATAAATTTCAGAATTTCAACCTGTCCAGGGTAGAATGTTGCTAGAACAGTGCAGAAAATCCAGACTGTCCACCTCACTTGGGCCACACCTTTGGGACCTCCATTAAGATCAGGTGGGGCTAAAATTTGGGGAACATCAAGATGAGATCCCCACTGTAATGCCCTGAAAATCAGTGGTCGAGTAGCAACTCAACTCCCGAGTTCCAAAACATCACTTATGCAATATATATGCTTATGATTAAAATGTTGTCTGTGTTAGTGCATTAATTATGAGTGAGATTATACCAAAACAGTAATTCATACTCCAGATCAAGTTGTAAAATGCAAGCAGAAGACTGAAAGACATAAATAAATGTATATAAGTCAAAAGAACACGATCGGTCTCCAGAGTATGAATTCATCACTGAGTCACCATATACATGTAATAGTCTTAAAATCAAAATGTCAAACAGTACAACTATAGCCCCGTTGATCCATATAGCCTAAGCGAAGCCACTGGAGAACTGCATATAAGAGAACTCGTTCTGATCGTCATAATAATCAGGCTCCGCCTCTGGGGTCACGTCGTCATCCGAAATCAAGACAGAGTCTAGTTGGTGTTTAAAACACCATCCCGTAACGTGGGAGTGAGTGATCAACTCAGTGGAATCATAGAGCAAAGGTTAACATGTTATCAATTCAGTCAAGTAGTAATGATAAAGCAGTAAAATCAAACATCCCTAATTACTCTTATTAATGTAAGGATGATATGAACAATGATGCATGCCCTCGCCTATACTCCCTCGTGTTACACCATCTTACGGTCGTGGCATGCTTTATTCCCTTTATGCTCTTCAACCCGGGGCACATGCAGTACGATGTTATGATCATGATTACTGAGTTCTTATTAGTCCATTTCATACAGCAGGATTGGAAAACTAAGGTACCTCCCTTATGTCATTTCCCAAACAATGATTCATTCTAGAGTCGTCAGTCCTAGGAAATCTCATACGATGTTAGGGTTCTAGGTCGCTGCAAAGGGCTCGTCACCAAATCAGTGCAGGCCTAGTTTATACTCTAGATGCTACGGAAGGGTCGTCGCCTCCACGTAGACTTAGAATATGCTCGAGGTCACTACAAAGGGCTCGTCACTAAATCAGTGTAGGCCGATGAAAGGCCTAGCTATATGTCCTAGAGGGGGGGTGATAGGACAATGCCAATAAAACTTATAACAGCGGAATTTAAAGAGAATATGATAGCCAAATTAAATCACAATACAGGAAAGTGAAACAACCTCAAAATTTAGATCTTGAGAGGTTGATACAAATGTTGTTCTAAAGGACAACCCTTTCACCAAAAACCAAAGTTTATGGTAGGACAACCTTATTTCTAGAAAGATCTTTGTATCAAATCTCAAACCAAAGAGGAATAAGGAATAAATACAAACTGAATTGAAATAAATTATAATTACAAATGTATAGTTCTAGGGACAGCCATACACCATAAAAATGGCAGGGCAACCTTGCTGGAACAACTTTAAAGGAAATTTAAATTCAAGCTGATAAAGAATAGCTGAAAATAAATTCTAAACTATTACAAAAATCTCACAAAGCTTGAATTAATGATTACATTCAACATTCACCACATTCATACATCCCACAAAAGAATAATTAAAGATAGAAATGTAAATCATTCAACCATAACACTAGGGATTATAGTGGTTCGCCTGTGTGTTCACCAACTGTTAAACAACAGCCACACAAAATGCTACTCCACTCCTAATATCTCACACAGGGGATATTAGCGTTCACTAACAAAATAGGTTTTCCAGGTTTACCAAAAACCTTTACAATTGTGTCTTTGTCTGTGGGCTTACACAATTAAAAAAAAACCCCTCTTCTGAGTTTTCCTGGCTCTCCTCAGATACCAATACAACAAGATTTTTCTGGCAAATCTTGAAAGAAACCAAAACAGAAAGGAATTTACAATTAATGTAAAATACCTGAATATCTCCTTCGATGTAGCAGCCCGGTAGAACCAAATCAGAGAAGATGATTGAATGTCCAAGTTCAATGTCCAGTACTCAATTACAATGGTTCTAATTCTAATAGATTTTAATTTTAATCAAGTAGGGTTTGCCTTAATTGATTTTGATTCTAAAGAAAGGGAATAGCAATTCCTCTTATCAAATTAGATTGGAATAGCAGAAATAAAATCAATTAAACAAAGCTAAGGAAAGAGAATATTAAATAAGCACACTTAGCTTAGATGGAGCACAGAAATATCTCTCAGAAGTTCGACGAAGATTGGCTTGAAAGGATTAATTAATTCGATGATTTCTTCTGAGATTCGTGCTCTATTTATAGGTGAGCAGATCGCATCTTCGACTGGTCTAAGGAACCCTTTAACTAGTCGAAGAAATAAAAAATTTGTAAAAAATCGGGCGCGATAAGCTTTGACCGTTCTACGACTGGTCGAAGACCTCCTTCGACTGGTCGTAGGTCTCCTTCGACTGGTCGAAGACCTTGTGAATTTATCGCTGGACTTTGTGTCGAAGAATTACGACTGGTCAAAGAACCAGTCGACACTGTTCCTTCGACCGGTCGGACAGATCCCTGGACTAGTCGAAGAATAATAGAATTTATCCAATTTTTGTAACAAACTTACGACTGATTGAGGATTTTCTTAGACTGGTCGAAGCAACTCTAGGACTAGTCGAAGAAGGCCTAGGACTAGTCGAAGAACTGACCAAACTTATGTAAAATAAACATTTGACTTATGTATCCAAAGTGACCTACTTATAAGGTCAACCTAAGGTCAGTCAAACCTCAACCATGAAGTAAGGACATTGAAATATTAGGAACTAGCATCCTTGAAGTATGAGCCTTGAAGTCTTGATATAGCTCAATCTTGAAAGTGTCTTGAATTCTTCATGAACTGCCTTATACATGTCTTGAGTTCTTTATGAACTGACTTATACTCTTCTTGAAGTCTTAAAGCTTAAGTCATGTCTTGTGAGTAGTTCTTGCATTCAACTTTGATCTTTATACTTGTGAGCTTAGCTTGTTCATGAATGTTGATCTTTGAGAGAGCTTCACTTATGCAAGATATAAAACAGAGATTTTGGCACCACAAATTTGACAACAAACAGGGATATAAAATATAGCACTTACAATCTGTCCCTTTGTCAAATTAGTGACAAAACACATAACCAAGATAAACATAAACACTTCAATATTTAACATTCAAAGATAAACATAAACACTTCAATATTCAACATTCAAACTTCCCCTGAGTAACAAAACCACTGGTACTCCTTTCACCTCTCACAATCACATCGTTAAGTTAAGAACAAACCATTCTCCCCCTTTTTGTCACTATATGACAAAGGAGAACTAAATAAAGAGATATATGAGAGTAAACAATAGGAGTTATGAGATTATAGCAAAACAGATATAGAGATACTCTTCATAGCTTCATATAGAATAAATATCCAGCATAAAACAGTGATAGTATTCAACTAAAATTCAGTCAACCAAGTGCTAAATTAGAAGGTTATTACAGACCAGCAAATCCCATAAAGACTAGTCAGAATTAGAAGTAGAAAACGGAGCAGGAATAGAGGGATCGAGTTGGTGCATGCCTTTGTTTAATCGCCGAAGATATTTCCGCATGTACTTGAATTGAGAATCATGAGTAACAGACATGTTTTCTAATTTTTCATTCAAATTCTCAACTTTACCCTCCAATGCACTCAGACGTGCATCAAAATCAGATGGTACAAAATCTGGATCATTTGTCGAATCAGAATCCAGTTCCTCAAAGATATCATCCTATTGATGTCATCCCCTGCTTCTTCATGCCACCACCACCACCATTACCACCTTGTTCAGGAAGTAAATCCAGCTTCATCTTATTGAGATTAGTGTTGTTGAAAATCAGATGATGAATAGGAGCTTCATTAACAGGCATATCGCCAACATATGTGTGGCTACCATATTATTGTATACAGTCATTAAATAACCAAAGGGATGTCGATGGAGTCTAAACTGAAGAAGAAGAAATGACAGATTAAGGATGGCAGACAAATCTGAGTACCACTGGCAATAGCATGAATAATACGTACCATAAATGAGGTCAAGTCAGTTTATTACCTGACCGAGGATACAGATTGGACACAAAGATTCTATGGAGCACTCTGTATTTGGGTAACAAAAACCTTGCGGGAAGCGCATTCCCTTTTTGTGTCCATTGAACATCCATGTTACAAAATCTCTAGTAAGCATACATTTTTCAGAAATTGAGGGTTTATCAGTTAGATTATGGATAGGAATACCCTCATCATTAACAGGAATCTCCATAAGGGCTGAAATTAAATGTCGATCAATTTCAAATGGCCCTTCACTAGTAGATATTTTAAAAGTTAAACTATCCAGTGAAAAATCACTTATGCATGTGAACATGGATTGATCAATGGACCGGTATGCAGGCCACCCCAATGCAATAAGTTAGCCCAACCTACAGCTTCAAGCAAAGGTAGGATACCAAAAGGTGCAATATGATCAACATCAACAGGATGTTAAATAATCACATTACGAGCTTTTAGGTCTATTACATACGAAGGATCACTAGTAGGCTCAAGAAGATGACGTTTTGTCAATCTGGAGGAAGTGGAAGGACCACGGGAAGTAGATTTTTTTACCTCTAGAAGCCATTTGCAACAAGGATATCAAGAAATCAAGAAGTTGCAAAGGATTGAGAAGAGGGTTTCTTCAAAACAGATTTTTCAAAAATCAAACCCCAAATCTCAATGAAAATAAAAATAGAAAGCTTCAAGATAGACAAGAAGTAATCTAGACACTGATTTGCAATAATAACGTAAATGGAACACTAACCTTGAAGAACAAAGATGGTGGGTTCGACAAGTCGAAGCTCGGCTCCTTTGAGAGAAAAAAGGAAATGAGGAAGAAAGCAAAAATCCCCAAATTTAAGTGATTTTCGAGATCTACGACTGGTCGTAGGTATCTACGACCGGTCGTAGGACGACTGGTCGAGTACACTCACGACAGGTCGAAGGAATTAAAAAAACAGCATATTTCTTGCAATTTTGAAAGAAAATGAAATTAAACCTAACAAATATATATATTATGATACATGTAGGCATAAATAATCATTTTAAAATACACATGCCAAGATCAAATTTCATTTATTAAACCTAATTTTATCAAGAGGTTTTGTGAAAATATCAACTCTCTGATCTTCAGTAGGAATGTATTCCAGAGATATAACTTTTTCTTCTACCAATTCCCTAATATAATGAAATCTAATGTCAATGTGCTTGGTACGAGAATGCTGAATAGGATTTTTTGAAATATTTATTGCACTGGAATTATCACAATGCAATAACATAGAATCCTGTTTAATTCCATAATCACTCAGCATTCGTTGCATCCAAACAAGCTGTGTACATGCATTACCAGCTGCGATATACTCAGCTTCAGCTGTTGAAAGTGATATAGAATTTTGTTTCTTACTAAACCAGGAAACTAGACAATTTCCAATGTAAAAACAACCACCACTGGTTGATTTTCTATCATCTAGATTACCAGCCCAGTCAGCATCCGAGTACCCAGCTAATTGGACACTAGTCTCATGAGGATACCAGAGACCGAGATTTACAGTACTTGCGACATATCTAATAATTCGCTTGACAACAATCAAGTGTGATTCTTTAGGATCAGATTGATATCTTGCGCAAATACCAACACTTAGAGAAATATCAGGTCTACTAGCAGTTAAATATAACAAACTACCAATCATACTCCGATAAAGTTTTGAATCAACATTTTTACCATTATAGTCTTTTGAGAGTTTCAGGGTAGTACTCATAGGAGTATCGAAATTCTTGCCATTCTCAAATCCAAATCTCTTGATTAGATTCAAAGCATACTTAGATTGAGAGATGAATATTCCTTCAGGTTGCTGCTTAACTTGCAAACCAAGGAAATAAGTCAATTCCCCAACCATGCTCATTTCAAACTGTGATTTCATCAAGTCTGCAAACTCAGTAGTCAAGTTAGTACAAGTTGATCCATAAATGATATCATCAACATAAATTTGTACTATTAAGATATGATCATTATGTTTTTTTAACAAATAGAGTTTTATCAACAGATCCAATTTGAAATTGTGACTTAAAAGAAATTTTGTTAGTTTCTGATACCATGCTCTAGGTGCTTGTTTTAATCCATAAAGTGCCTTTTTAAGCCGATACACATGATCAGTATTTTTGGGATCTTCAAAACCCATTGGCTGTTCAACATAGACTTCTTCATGTAAGTCGCCATTTAGAAAAGCACTTTTTACATCCATCTGATAGATCTTTATCTTTCTAAAACATGCAATGGATATAAATAGTCTGATAGATTCAAGACGAGCTACTGGTGCAAAAGTTTCATCGAAATCAATTCCTTCAATTTGAGTATAACTTGTACCACTATTTAGCCTTGTTTCTAATTATATTTCCACATTCGTCAGACTTATTTTTGAAAATCCATTTTGTTCCAATGATGTGTTTATCTTTAGGTCTTGGTACGAGATACCAAACATCATTTCTTACGAATTGGTTAAGTTCTTCTTGCATCGCAACAATCCAGTTCTCATCAGCAAGAGCTTCTTTTACATTGGATGGTTCTATTTGGGATGTAAAACATACATAATTGCATAATCCTCAAGTTGTCTACGGGTGCAAACACTAGTGAGAGGGTTTTCAAGAATTGAGTGGTTGGATGATCTTTAACAGTCCTCAATTCAGATTCAGTCTGATTTGATGAAGTATCGGGTTTATCAATGATTAAAAATTCATCATTATCTGAATTAGAGATAGGCTTATTTAAGTGATCATCAATGACAACATTGATGGATTCTTGAATCACACCAGTCCTTTTGTTCAGAACCCTATAAGCACGACTGTTTAAGGAATATCCTAGGAAAATCCCTTCATCACTCTTTGTATCAAATTTTCCAAATTTTCACGATCACGTAAAATATAGATTTGCTGCCAAAACTCGAAAGTATTTAACAGTAGGCTTTTTTATTGAACCACAATTCGTAAGCCGTTTTATTATTATCTTTGCTAGTGTAGACTCGGTTAATAATATAACAAGCTGTGTTGACTGCTTCAGCCCAAAGATTTTTAGATAGCTTCATGCTATTCAACATGACATTAGCCATTTCTTGAAGTACTCTATTCTTTCTTTCAACAATTCCATTTTGTTGTGGAGTTTTGGGAGCAGAGAATTCATGTATTCCTTGGTCGGTACAGAACTTCTCAAAATTGCTATTCTCGAATTCAGATCCATGATCACTACGAATTTTACTGATTTGAGAACATTTTTCAGTTTGAATCCTTCTGAGAACTTTACTTACTTCTTCAAGGGTTTCAGATTTATCCCTTAAGAAGACTACCCATGTAAATCTGGTAAAGTCATCAACTATCACCAAGATATACTTTTTCCCACCATGACTTTCCGTTCTGGTAGGTCCTATCAGATCCATGTGGAGGAGTTCGAGTGGTCTTGATGTGGTATTTGAATTCACCTTTTTGTGTGAGTTCCTTGTTTGTTTACCTATCTGGCATTCACCACATATTTTATCTAATTTCTGAAGTTTGGGTAAACCTCTTATAAGTTCTCGTTTGCTCAATCTATATAAATTTCAATAATGTACATGTCCAAGACGTTTATGCCATAAATCAGTCTCGTCTGTATGGACCATGTGACATGTTTGATTAGATGAGCTGGATTTGCTAATAATATAGCAATTTTCAGATGTTCTACGTCCAGTTAATATTACAGAACCCTTATTGTTTAGTATTTCACAGCTTTGATTAGAAAACCGAACACTATGGTTATTATCACATATTTGAGATATACTAAGCAAGTTATGTTTTAAGCCTTCTACATATAAAACATTTTTAAACACAGGAAGATTAAAAAGTTGAACCGTACCTTGGCCTATAATCTTGCAGTTGCTACCATCACCAAATGTGACTGAACCATCAGTCATATCTTTCAGATCTGTGAATAAAGTTTTGTCCCCTGTCATATGCCTGGAGCATCCACTGTCTAGGTACCATTTTGAATGACTTGTTGCTTTGAAAGCAATGTGAGCAACCAAGCAGGTGACTTTTGGAACCCATTTCATAACTGTTTTAGGTTTAGGAACATAGTTGGTCTTCTTATGTTTATAGATGTAAGAATGACCTATAGAGTTAGATTTTAGGAGCTCCTTGAGTAAATCAACTATCTTTTCAGCTAGTGGATTTCGTTTCTGATTAAAGTTGACATGGCTGCTTCTAGGTTTTTGAAAAGTTTTTGAATTTCTAGAAAAATCTTGATAAGTACTTTTCCCTTTTGAGTTTGAGGACTCTCCTTTAACAAACATAGGAGGAGTATACTTTTATTTAGGAGGTAGAATTTTATCATATCCCAATCCGGATAGATCGCCACATTTTCTTGATCCGGATAAAAGTTTTTCTAACTTTGGATCTCCTTGGGCATATTTCCATGTGTCCTTTAGACTCAGAAGAGAAGATACTTCAGTTTTGAGTTTCTCAATTTCAGATTTCAAATCAATAATTAGGGAGTTCTTGAATTCTAAATCCCATTTTGATTTTTCAAAACAATCTGAAATTTGTGATTTTTCTAAGACAAGCGATTCAAAACATTCTTTGAGTTTAGAAAACTTTTCTTTTTGAAGTTTAAGTTTGACAGCAATTTTACAACTTTCCTTATATAGGGCATTGTAAGCATCTTGAAGATCATCTTCATTTTCACATTCACTACTTAGATTTTCTTCACTTGTTGAGTCATTATCTGAAAATGTGAATTTGGCTAGAGTCATAAGAGCTTTAACCCCATTGCTCAACTCAGTTTCAGAATCTTCTGATTCGGAAGAAGCTTCAGAATCAGATGATTCATCCCATGTAGCCAACATACCCTTCTTCTTGGGTTTGTCCTTTTTAGGACATCTATTTGCTAAATACCCATATTCTTGACAGTTATAACATTGACTATCTTTCAAAGATTTTTGAAATTTAGGTCTAAACTTCTTTTTATCATTTGATTTTTGAAAATCAACCCTTTTCTTGCTTTTGAAAATCTTGTAAAATTTTTTAGCTAAAAGAGTCATATCATCTTCTGAATCAGAATTTTCTTCTGTATTATATTTAGAAGATTTAAGTGCGATAGATTTACCTTTAGGAGCTTTAAAGTTTAACTCGTAGGTTTGTAGAGAACCAACTAGTTCTTCAACCTTCATATCATCCATATCACGAAGTTCCTGGATTGCGGTTACTTTAGAATTGAACCGTTCAGGAAGTGAGCGTAATATTTTTGCACACACTTTACTTTCTGGGATTTTATCGCCAAGACCCCACATTGAGTTTACAATGTCATTCAATCTAGTATAAAAGTCCATAAACATTTCATTTTCCTCCATATGAATTTCTTCAAATCTGGTTGTGAGGAGTTGGACTTTAGATTTTTGACAATTGTAGTACCCTCGTGTGTCATTTCTAATATATCCCAAGCTTGCTTTGCAGTATCATAGGAAATGATTCTTTTGAACTCATCCGGTGATAGTGCGCAAGTAATTGCATTTAGTGCTTTAGCATTAGCATTACTCTCACTTTTCTGAAGAGTGGTCCATTGGTAATATGGTGTGACTTTCATAGATTTTGAACCATCAACCCCAGTAACTTCCATGACAAGAGGTTTCCATTTAGTCACTGTGGCTTGCCACACATTTTCATCCATTGACTTGAGGAAGATCCTCATTCTGGCTTTCCAATAGGCATAGTTGGAGCCATCAAATGGTGGAGGCCTTGTGACTGAAAGGCTATCAAAATTTGACATCTTTTTAAATAGCTTAGATCGTTAGCTCAGGAAATAAATCCAAATAAATAGCAATAAGAACGAGCTATTAGGCTTTGATACCACTTGAAAATGCCTAGCTATATGTCCTAGGGGGGGGGGGGGGGGGGGGGGGGTGAATAGGACAATGCCAAATAAAACTTGTAACAGCAGAATTTAAAGAGAATATGATAGCCAAATTAAATCACAATGCAGGAAAGTGAAACAATCTCAAAATTTAGATCTTGAGAGGTTGATACAAATGTTGTTCTAAGGACAACCTTTCACCAAAAACCAAAGTTTATGGTAGGACAACCTTATTTCTAGAAAGATCTTTGTATCAAATCTCAAACCAAAGAGGAATAAGAAAATAAATACAAACTGAATTGAAATAAATTGTAATTACAAATGTATTGTTCTAGGGACAGCCATACACCATAAAATGGCAGGGCAACCTTGCTGGAACAACTTTAAAGGAAATTTAAATTCAAGTAAATAAAGGAATAGCAGAAAGTAAATTCTAAACTATTACAAAATTCTCACAAAGCTTGAATTAAATGATTACAACATTCACCACATTCATACATCCCACAAAAGAATAATTAAATATTAGAAATGTAAATCATTCAACCATAACACTAGGGATTATAGTGGTTCGCCTGTGTGTTCACCAACTGTTAAACAACAGCCACACAAAATGCTACTTCACTCCTAATATCCTCACACAGGGGATATTAGCGTTCACTAACAAAATAGGTTTTCCAGGTTCACCAAAAACCTTTACAATTGTGTCTGTGGGCTTACACAAAAAAAAAAAAAAAAACCCTCTTCTGAGTTTTCCTGGCTCTTCTCAGATAACCAATACAACAAGATTTTTCTGGCAAATCTTGAAAGAAACCAAAACAGAAAGGAATTTACAATTAAATGTAAAATACCTGAATATCTCCTTCGATGTAGCAGCCCGGTAGAACCAAATCAGAGTAGATGATTGAATGTCCAAGTTCAATGTCCAGTACTCAATTACAATGGTTCTAATTCTAATAGATTTTAAATTTAATCAAATAGGGCTTGCCTTAATTGATTTTGATTCCAAAGAAAGGGAATAACAATTCCTCTTATCAAATTAGATTGGAATAGCAGAAACAAAATCAATTAAACAAAGCTAAGGAAAGAGAATATTAAATAAGCACACTTAGCTTAGATGGAGCACAAAAATATCTCTCAGAAGTTCGACGAAGATTGGCTTGAAATGATTAATTAATTCAATGATTTCTTCTGAGATTCGTGCTCTATTTATAGATGAGCAGATCGCATCTTCGACTGGTCAAAGGAACCGTTCGACTAGTCGAAGAAATAACAAATTTGAAAAAAATCGGGCGCGATAAGCTTTGACCGTTCTACGACTGGTCGAACACCTCCTTCGACTGGTCGTAGGTCACCTTCGACTGGTCGAAGTTCTCCTTCGACTAGTCGAAGACCTTGTGATTTTATCGCTGGACTTTGTGTCGAAGAATTACGACTGGTCGAACCACCAGTCGACACTGTTCCTTCGACCGGTCGAACAGATCCCTGGACTAGTCGAAGGATAACAGATTTTATCCGTTTTTTGTAACAAACTTACGACTGATTGAGGATTTTCTTAGACTGGTCGAAGCAACTCTAGGACTAGTCGAAGAAGGCCTAGGACTAGTCGAAGAACTGACCAAACTTAAGTAAAATAAACATTTGATTTATGTATCCAAAGTGACCTACTTATAAGGTCAACCTAAGGTCAGTCAAACCTCAACCATGAAGTCTGGACATTGAAATATTAGGAACTAGCAACCTTGAAGTATGAGCCTTGAAGTCTTGATATACCTCAATCTTGAAAGTGTCTTGAATTCTTCATGAACTGCCTTGTACATGTCTTGAGTTCTTTATGAACTGACTTATACTCTTCTTGAAGTCTTGAAGCTTGAGTCATGTCTTGTGAGTAGTTCTTGCATTCAACATTGATCTTTATACTTGTGAGCTTAGCTTGTTCATAAATATTGATCTTTGAAAGAGCTTCACTTATGCAAGATATAAAACAGAGATTTTGGCACCACAAATTTGACAACAAACAGGAATATAAAATATAGCACTTACAGTTTCCACCGTGGATTGGGAAATAACCCAAAATGGACCGTTGTTGTATTTTTCTTCTCAATCCAGTGACCCAAAATAAGAAAGGTTAAGATTGTCCTATCAATGAAAGAAAGATTTGAGGCAATTGTCTCATCACATTGGCATAAAATAGACCAATGGTCTAGATTACACATGTAATACATCCTCCTAAGATGTAGGCAACGTACGTCCAACGCACATATTACCATGGAGCCGGTTCTCATGGAAACTCGTGAGAAATTTTCCACACGTGATGCGTGCACATAATCTGATCGCTCCATTAGAGATAAATCACCTAATAAAAATCCTTGAGGCTCAAAAAGTTAGCGTAATCTAAATTTTTAGTAAAAGTGAGAAAGAATTCTCTCCCTTGATTTTTTGCCTTTCATTTTACTACTATATATATATAGCTCAGTAGATTTTTGAGGCCTTGATGGTTTCATGAGGTGTGACTCATTTAGCAGACCATTAGTATTTTGTGCTTAAAAAATGCTCATGATTTACATTAGAACTAAGTTCCCATGTGAGAAGGTCTAAGTCCAACCAGTTGGACCACAGGTTGTGGTCCACCCATCAGATTATTTCTAACTTGCTAAGTGCATGGGACATCCAAACCATTCAATAGATTGGTCCCCACAATGAAAAACACTTAATGCCAAAATGAGCTACAGGTGGACCACATCAATAATAATAATAATAATAATAAAAGTTGGTTGATAACACAAATACTTAAATTTTTTATTGGTCCCACCGTGATGTGCATGTACAATCTACTCCAACCGTCAGTTGTGTCATACATTTTTAGGCCCAGATCCCAAAAATTCAGGTAGGCTACTCTAAAGGAAACTGTCAGGGGAGAGACATCCACCATTGACTTTTTCAGTGCTCACCTTGATGATTTATATGCAATCTGCTCCAACCGTTGGGTAAAACATTAAATTTAGGCCTGGGTCTCAAAAATAAAGCCCATCCTTAATTTAGGTGGGCCACACAGGGAAATGGTTAAGAGGGTTGGACATGGCCCTGTACACTGTTTGCAATGAATAGGATGGTCCACCTGAATAATGGATGAGAGGTTGTTATTTGAGACATATACCTGAAGATCATGTATTTCTGAAATTCACACTAAATGTACTGCTCAACCAATCAATGATTGATTGAGGTGGGCCACACGATTTAAAAATGTACAATGCAACGGTAACCTTCCAAATTGTTTTCCTTGGTGTGGCCTACCTGAAGAACAGATGGGCTTAATTTGGGTGCCATGCCTAATTTTTTTAAAAAAAGTAGATTCCACATAATCATCATGGTGGGCCTTTAAAAATCAATCATGTACATGTCATGGTGTGGGACACCCCTATAAATAATAATGGCTGGGAGTTAGTAGGATAAGCATTTCTCTCTCTCTCTCTCTCTCTCTCTCTCTCTCTCTCTCTCTCTCTCTCTCTGCAGTTGGAGTGGGCCTCGTGTTAATGTGAAATCCATCCTAACCCTTAGGTATGTCACCCTATAATAAGCACAGGGCCCAAAAATCAGCACCATCTATGATTCAGGCGGACCAAAGGTATACAGGACAAAGCTTACCCTCCAAATTGTTTTCTTTTGGTGTGGCCCACCTGAATCACGAATGAGTCTGACATTTGAGCCTTAGGCCTAAGTTTTAGTGTAGGATTTAATAGTTGGAGTGGATTTCATAAAAATATTACAGAGAACCTTGTAACCAACTGTTTTCCTTCATGTAGCACACCTAAATTACAAGTCAGCCTAATTTTATTTTATTTTTAATCCATGCCTCATATGGTATTACACAGATCATAGTCTGAGTGGATGTCACATACATATCATACAACATAGGGCCATGAAAAATCAAGAGTGCACCTACGTCTTCCACCTGTTCCTAGAAACAGTGACATCTTCCGGAAACAATTGACATATTTCAGAGTTTTTTAAGTACAACAGGCGACCGGAAGCTACAGTCCACCCACGTAATAACTTCATGAGTGTTAAGTCCATCTCATGTGTCATCCAACCCTTATTAAAAAGTTGGCCCCACCATCAGTAACGTCTACTGCAATTGTCACTCTTATCTGCTGTTAGCACAAATTGCATTTTTTACAATTTCTATAAAAATATTTAAAGAAATTGGAAAATTAAAGATAGACGTGCGAGTGTTGGTGATTGTCATATCATTGCTGCATGCTGGCCGTTAGAATATTTATGCATATTGTATTAATGTTGCATGAGGAGTTACATCTCACTCTAATATTTAGTTTCCAGCCTTTATAAAAGGCAAACTGGTCTCATCTAGATCACTTGATCATTCCATCCACCTGACTTATATATCTTGTCATGCCTCGCACTGCGACTCACACTCCGTCTCGGTATTCCACTGTTTAACCATGCAAATAATAAGATACTCTACACCCCACATATAAACAATGTTTTTAATTCTCTCCTTTTCGATATGATGTTATTTCCAAAAAGTCAAAATTGTAAGTTTTTCAAGTGAAACTTTTATTTTATATTTATATATATAAAAAATTAAAATATTTTTTAATCAAAGCTTTTTCACAACATTTACACCAAGTAGGCCATACCATATAAAACAATTTTAAAAAAAGCATTGGTATTGTCCACTCAATGACTGTCTAATTTTCTTTTGAGTTTCCAAAAGGTGATATTCCTGCACATGAAAAGTAACAAGTTATCCGTTGGTTTACAAGTTATACGCCCGTTGGACTCATTACCTCATTATAAATTTCACTGGATGCCTGCCCTTGATTATTTATTTATTTATTATTTTTAATGGGATCTGACATCCACTCTGATAATTAGATGTGACAGGCATCCCCATAGATATCCGTGGGGTTGGGCACAAGGCAATTCGTGTCCTCTATTATTATTGTTAAAAGGGAGAGTTAGATAAGAAGATGAATCCACCATAAGTAGCACTTGACCTGATTGGATAATCACAGCCATACAACATTAAATGAAGGGTAAGAAGAGGAGAAATGGGGGTGAATTTCCAATCTTAAAAGAATGGCTCTCTCCATCTCTATCTCTATCTCTATATCTCTATAACTAGAAATTCCAACGAGATTTCAAAATATAGTAAAGCCGATTAAAACGGAAACGAAGGGCTTAAAAAAAGTCTCCATCCATCCCCTTTAGTAGACGGATATCCCGAAAACAAGAAAAAGGATTGAAGAGGGAAAGACCCATCCAAAAACAAACAAACAAGGGTGCTATGCTTTTCTCTCTCTCTCTCTATTCCTTCTCTTTCTCCCTTTTTCTTGTTAGGTTTCATTCTCTTTCTATAGGGTTTTAAAAGAGGAAGACATTTTTAGGTTAGAAGGGTATTCGATAGTAGAGTATATATTTTCGAGAAATGGAAGCAGGTGCGTTGGATGATCTGATCGGGCGGCTATTAGAAGGGAGGAAGACCAAAAGCGGGAAACGGATTCAGCTGAATGAGGTGGAGATCCGTCAGCTTTGTCTCACCGCTAAAGAGATTTTCCTTTCCCAACCTAATCTGTTGGAACTAGAGGCCCCTATTAATGTCTGCGGTATGTAAATATTTTTATGTTTCCAAATCCCTCATCATCATCATCATCACCATCGTCTATAGAAATAGAATTAATGTATATTATCATATGATGCATGGTATTAGTATATGAAATAGATCGCAGCCGTAGATTTATGTGGACGTTTTGGAAATAAAATGCTAATATAAATTAGATGAAATGTTGCAGATTGAAGATATGAACAATTTTGAAATTAAAACTCAACCCGTAGATGTTATAATTCATTAGTTATGGATGTGAAGACACCTACATGCTCTTTTTTTTTTTTTTCTTTTTCTTTTTCTTTTTCATAACAGGATTTTACCATCACTAGAAATTTGCATTTTTTCAAATAAAGCCTCTATCAAACAAATTCAAAGGGGATACTTTTCGTGGGGGTAGAAGTATCAAAATGCCCAGTTTTTTTTTTTTTTTTTTTCCCTCTCTCTCCATAAAAGGTATCTTACGTGATATGTGTATAACATTCAATGTCATGAAACATGCCATGATGTTCACACTACTCAAGGATCTAGCTAATTGAATCACCAGATAGGCTGCACATGAATTTAGATGTTTTTGAGTAGTGTACTCCAACCGTCAGTTGTTTCATCATACATTTTTATGCCTAGGTCCCAAAAATTAGGCTGACTCTTGATTCAGGTAGGCCACTACAAAAAAGGCCAAGAGAGCTTGACATTTTCAGTACTCACCTTGATGATGATATGCAATCTGCTCCAACCATTGGACAAAACACCAAAATTTTAAGCCTGGGGCTCAAAAATCAGGCCCATCAGTAATTTAGGAATATGATTAAGAGGGTGGACATGGCCCTGTATACTGTTTGCAATCAATAGTGTGGTCCACCTGAATAATGGATGGATGAGGCTGTTTTTTGA
The DNA here is from genome assembly GCA_021015155.1 of Magnolia officinalis. NCBI lineage: Eukaryota > Viridiplantae > Streptophyta > Magnoliopsida > Magnoliales > Magnoliaceae > Magnolia > Magnolia officinalis. Next base: position 82,055 of record JAJHSJ010000030.1, on the reverse strand, counting down.
GCCCTATGTCTAAAATTAGGTAACACACCTTACCTGATATGGTCCGAATAAATTTTGAAAACAAACCAGGTTGGGCCCAATGTGGACACCCACTCCTTTGCTGGTACGTAAACCCATATCCAAAATATTTGTCGGACTTGCAGATATGTACATACATATGTTTATGTATCATACAAATGTGCTTGCGTCTTACGTAATAACATAAATTTCCTGTGTAAATGGGTATTAGCTGAAGATAATGAATTTCTGAAATTCACACCAGATGTGGGTCACGCCATTTAAAACAGTGTACAATGCAATGTTCACCCTCCAAATTGTTTTCCTTGGCATGGCCCACCTGAATCGGATGGGGCTGATTTGGGTGCCATACCTAAATTTTAGTGTGGGATGTAATGATTTGAGTGGATTCCACATAATCATCATGCCGGGCCTCGTAAAAAGTCAACCATGTACACATCACGGTGTAATGCCAGGAGTTAAGCGCTCTCCCTCTCTCTCTCGGTGGTTGGAGTGGGCCTCACAGTCCCTGACCCTTGGGTATATCACCCTATGATAAGCACAGGGCTCAAAAATCAACCCCATCTATGATTCAGGTGGACCACATATTAAAAGGTGCATAAGACAAAGCTTAGCCTCCAAATTATTTCCTTTGGTGTAGCCCACCTGAATCACAAATGAGTCTGACGTTTGGGCCATGGGTGTAAGTTTTAGTGTGAGATCTAATAGTTGGAGAGGATTTTCATATAAACATCACAGATAACCTTGTAAAAATCCAAGGGTGAAAGTCTCTCTCAACTGTTTCCGTTAATGTAGCACATCACAGGTCAGCGTTTTTTTTTTTTTTTGGGATCTGAGCCTGATATGGTATTACACACATAATGGTTTGAGTGGATGTCACATACATATCATGGGGGGCCCATAAAAAATCAAGAGTGCACCTGCCTACGTCTCCCAACTGTTCCTAGAAACGGTGACACATCTTCTAGACATATTCCCTGTGTGTTCTACCCAGAATACCAATCATCTGCTGATCAGTTGAGGCTATAAATATACATAGGAAGCAGGCCATTCACCCAATATTTTAAAGCATTCGTTCCAAGGAAAAGTGGCCTGCACAATGAGCTCACCTGATGAACCGTTCAAAGAATGAACATGCATACCACATTGCCACTTTCTAGTGGAATTTGGTACGCAGCTCTCTTTCATCAAGCGATTGGAAAATATTAGAATCTAGTCAATATATGGTAGGTTTCTCTCTCTTAGTGTTTCACCATGCATGTAGTAAAGGATTCAGTACTTGGGTTTCTTGCTGCTTGCTGCTACGAGCCTATGACACGTTTGAAATTGATGGGGGTATTACCCTGATGCATCAGGGCCATATGATTTCTCTTCTTTTAGTTGTTCTCATTTGAAATGGGCTTTCTGGCGGTCACAGTCCAAGGCAACCAGTATCTGATCTGAGCCCAACACCGACGCATGTATCCAGTGTCTTAAGGGGTCATTTGGATGCCTGTGACCTCTTAAGACACTGGATACATGCGTCGGTGTTGGGCTCAGATCAATAGGCTAAGTTTTAAATTATGTACATGTAAATCATTTACAGGCTAAGGGGCCCCCTTCCGATTCCTTTTTTACCTGTAAATCATTCACAGGCTTTAACAGCATTTCACCCGTCTCATTTACAGGCTCTCCATTGGAAGATTGGCTCTGCATTTATAGGACTTGAACAATTTATAAGTTATCCAAACGCAGATGATCATCTACAACTTAAACCATTTACAGGCATCCAAACAATCCCTGAGTTAAATAGCTTACATCCTATCTCACATCATCTTCCACTATATGAATGTTTTTGCATCTTTTCTCTTTGATTTTTTCCTATTTCATTTCAATGCTTGGAATATTAGCTCTCTTGACTTGTTATTCTCTCTGGTCAAATGAATGGGTTTTCTTCTTCTTCTGCTGCTAAGCAGGCGACATACATGGGCAATTTTCAGACCTCCTACGACTGTTTGAATATGGAGGTTTCCCACCAGATGCCAACTACCTATTCCTAGGAGATTATGTCGACAGAGGGAAACAGAGCATAGAGACCATATGCCTTCTCCTAGCCTACAAAATCAAATATCCTAGCAACTTCTTCCTCCTCCGAGGCAACCATGAGTGTGCTTCTATCAACAGGATTTATGGATTCTATGATGAATGCAAGCGCCGGTTCAGCGTCCGTCTCTGGAAGGTCTTCACTGACTGTTTCAACTGTTTGCCAGTTTCCGCAATCATCGACGACAAGATCTTGTGCATGCATGGTGGAATTTCTCCTGAACTCGACTCCTTGGACCACATAAGGGCAATAGAGAGGCCAGTGGACGTGCCAGATCAGGGCCTCTTGTGCGATCTTCTCTGGGCCGATCCTGATAGAGATATCAAAGGGTGGGGAGAGAATGACAGGGGCGTTTCCTATACTTTCGGAACTGACAAGGTGGAAGAATTCTTAAAGAAGCATGACCTTGATCTAGTATGCCGTGCTCATCAGGTATGTTTTGTTGACATTCTTTCCCATCTTTTCTATTTATTTCTTCTACAATCCTCGAGAATAAAAAATAAAAAAAAAATCATATGTGATATGTGACTGGATTCATGCCCCAATGGTCAACAAGTTGACACCCTTCAAATAAAAAGACCAAAATACCCCTTCAAGTTTGCAGGAATTATATGATCAGAATATTTAATAGTGCCCTCAGGTCATTTGGACAAGTGGCAACATAGTTTGATGATCCCACCCAGTAGATGGATAGATCACATCACTGATATGATGGATAAGCATGAGGGAAGATGGTTTGGTGAACACAACGATTGATATGAGCCATGTAGTGTTCCAATACTGGCTTGAAAATAGACAGTCAAGGAAAAAAGCACAAAAGGTTGATGATATTTGACTGAGATAGTATTGGACAGTGTTTCAAGTTTCGATGATATCGGTCAATATATCTTGTATTCCACTTATGCGATACGAAATGCGCAAGTGGTAGGATATATCCCACATGTTCTATCCAGTGATCTTTTTTCTTTTCTTTTTTTATATATGTTTTTTTTTTTTTTTTTTTCTGTAAACCATGTTAAATCAGTGTCAGATTGTTGCAAATCATGAAAATCATTGATTGGGAGCTTCGATTTCGAGATTTGGAGATGGGCTAAGTTGTGGAAAAAAAAAATTCAAAATTTCACAAATCAGTTGAGTCCAAACATAAAATCAAACATGTATGTGCATAACCGGATTTAGTGATTCTTCTTTTACTTTTAAATGTATTACTTGTGTTTCCACACGTCTTCTTACATTTACAACTTATATGAATAGACTTTGAATATACTGCCATCAATTCAGTTTAGATTAGGAACCTATTAAACCTATTATGTGCACTTATTTTTTATAATTATTTGATTTATAAGTGTGTATTGATATCTTTTTTAACAATCATTGAAATTTCATTGAAAAATTCAACCAATTTCCCAATGTTTCACCATGTTTCCAACAACAAAGATACATTACACGATAAAACCTATATATCCCACCTATATATCCTGTGTGATAACCAATGCGTATCCGTACACCAAGAGAGTGATATGTAACGCGATATCGATATTTCGAACACTAAGTATGGCTACACTCATTCAATTTGGCAGATTTTTAGGGAATCAAATCAACATTACATACAGGACCATCAGATTGGTCAAATGGATTTTGTTGCCACAATCATCCATGGGGCCCATTAGATCAACAGTCTGGAACACACAACCATGAGCCCAACTTGGATGGACTGAAAACTTGAGGATGATTGTGCATGTCTCCAGGTCAAGGATCATACACAGTTCAGATGCCAGAAAGCCAGATAATCTTACTAGCTTTAGAACTTTTTGACTTAAAATAGCAGGAATTATGCAGGTTGTCGAAGACGGATACGAGTTCTTTGCAGACAGGCAGCTGGTTACCATATTCTCAGCTCCCAATTATTGTGGAGAGTTCAACAATGCAGGCGCATTGATGAACGTCGATGAGAGCTTGCTATGCTCGTTTCAGATCCTCAAGCCTTCGAGGGGAAAGGCAGTGCAGCAGGAATAGGAGCTAACCCATCAACGAAGAGTCATTTGTCCGCGTGGCGGAAGATGAGTATCATCAACCGCAGATCGGTGTTTTGTGTTCACTAATCATGTAGCAAAAATGTCTGATGTCGGCACCTCAAATTAAGGGCAGGCTGATCTTCATTGAAGATGGCACTTCAATGAAATGTAAATGGACCACTAGAGAAGCTCTGCATTTCTAATAGGTGTTTTTACATCCTAAGCACTTGTATATGTTTCTAGTTTTTCCTGCTACGCACAACTACTGCATCAAATATTCAACATGGGGTAGAGAATATGATTGTGATTGCATTGTATTTACAGAAGAAACTCAGCAGAATAAGAAGAAGAGATGCTATTTAAATAATACCACAGATAAACAGACTCAATACAACATAAAATAAAACGAAACATTTCGCGATCCAAACTTCACCTGCAAGTACATGACCTGTGAGAGAGAGTAGAGCCATATTTTAATCCCCTATAGCTTTGAAATGATCTTGGCATTACCGAAGCTTTGTTTCACTTGATTTGCTGCTCCTAAATGTTGAAAGGGAGAAGAAGGACCGCGTTGCTGAAAGTAATAATATATGGAATTTAGAACCAATTATTTTTATTTTTATTTTTATTTTATTTTATTTTATTTTATTTTATTTATTTATTTATTTATTTTTTTGCATTTTAAGAGAAAAGGTCAGTACAGAACATGAAGTCAGAAGATTTAAAGGGCAAGATTCTGTACATCTGGGGCCCCTGATCTGGACCTAACAGGCCTCACCCATGGACGAGGAATGCCCCAAAATGTACCACATTGGAGTACTCTTAACCCTTCATTCTATAGTTTATTTACTGTTGAATGCGGAGTGTTCGCCGGCCAACTGTTGAAGTGTTAGGATCTTCCAATTGGTACTCTTAACCCTTCAGTCTATTAGTCTATTTACTGTTAAACGTGGAGTGTTCGCCGGCCAACTGTTGAAGTATTAGGATCTTCTAATTGGATGTTTTTGAGGGGCATTTCCATCACACAGTGGAACCTGTGGCCCAACAGCATGGAGGAATGCCCCAAAATGTATCAACTGTTTTATGGGCATTTCCATCACACAGTGGAACCCATCACTCAACAGCATGGATTAACCAAACTGCATGCCCTATGTATGAAATCTTGTGACTCACCAAACCATGTTTTCTGAGTCCCAGAACCCTATCGTTCCTCAGCAATTCATTTGCCCTTCTGAATCATGGTTTGGCAAAAGTTGGGGGTCTTAGCCAGGAAAGGAAACTTAACCTTTGGTTGAGGCGGCTGTAGCTGGGGTTTGTCCCTCCCGCAGCTTGTGAGAAACCTGACTGGTAAAGTTGCTTGCATTCGACTGGCCTGTAGACAGAGACATCAAGGGGTATTAAATAACAGAGGATGTTCGTCTGAGTTGTAACACTAAAGAAGATTTGCATAGTTCCAATAATTGATATTAGCCAAAGCATCTTGATTGGCTTTTGCAAACGAGTTGCACTGAAAGAACCAGCTCTCACTCTATTATGAAAAAAAAAAAATGACGACAAAGCCACACTTTCTGAAAATAGAAATAGCGCCTAATGTTATTCTGGTAAATGTCGTTGTGTACTAATACATGGTCAACATAATTGCATTTTACAATATTTCTAGGGATGTCAAGAGACAGGACCTATTCAAAATTTTGATTTCACCTGGCTCTGGCCTGGCTCATTGACAGCCCTAACCATTACTAACTCTTTCTTAAAAGTTAAAACTGGAGGTCGCTTCAGAATTAACCAAGCAGTATGGTTTTCTTAGCTTTAACTTTTCAGAAAGCAAGGATCTTACAGTAGTTTTCGATGAATGCAGAGGTCATTCATAAAATATTTTGGCCCTGTCTGGGTGTCCTGAAATGAGTTCATCTCATTTTGAATTAACTGTAAATTTTTTATTTTTTATTAGACATATGGTGCTCTAATACGATAATTCTGTATTAGAGATTCCTATGGTGCTCTAATACGATAATTCTGTATTAGAGATTCCTAATCTCTAAAACATAATTACTGTTAATGAAATGAGATGAAATCATTTTTAAGCATGTAGAAAACAGGGTTGAAACTGTTAACAGAATCCATGGCGCCATAGATCAATCGAATTAACAGCCACAAATCTCAAATTTTCAGATTTTGGAATTCAGATGAATTAATTTATTCTACCGAGTAGCAGGAAATGTTCCAGAAAGTCCCAATTTACACAAATACCTGATAGAAGTTCGTGAGCGGCTGTGTGGTCTCTTTTGCTTGAATTTCCACCATCATAGCTTTCACCAAACATGGTTTTCTGCTGCCCAGAGCCCTTCGCTTGAAGGGCAGACTTCCTCAGTAGAGCATCTGCATTTCTCTTACTTGTAGCTTTAGGTTCCTCTGCATCATCCTCTCCTTCAGAAAAGATCGATGGGCTGGCCCAACCGGTCGCATTTGTATCTCCTTTGCTTTTCCTTGCAAACTTCAAGAGCCTCTTCAATCCTTTGGGTGACTCCTTCTGATAGACCATTGCTGGAGGATTTTCAGCATTGCCCCACTCTATAATCTCTGGCTCACCACTGTCAGCTTGCAGCATCTGCGAAAGGGAATGACGGACACGTGGACTTGATATGGACACCGGTGCAACATTTGTCGGCATTGCAATTTGTGATGGACCAGTGTCACCGGATGGCAGCAGTCCCTGGTGGTCTATTTCTACCCAGGCGGCAGATGAGATACCTGAATCCTCATCAGCTTGGATTTCTTCTACAGGATATTGTACAGGAAATTCTACTGTCTTTGTGAAGCTATCATCAGCTTCCACAGAAAATTGTTCAGGAGTCTCTGCAATTTCACATTTTGGATTGCTGTCTACCGATATCTCTAATTCCATATCTCCAACTGCTGGTTCCTGGGCTACGTCATCACCAGGTGCCAGCTGAGTTATTGTTTCAGTTGTTGCAGCTACTACATCATTTTCTTGAGGTTGTATCAGATTCCCACTGTTTTTTGAAGATTCATCGGACTGAGAAGTTTTTGCCTTGACAACAACAGGACCAACACCTGGACCTATTCCAGTGCCTTTCCGTAGGAAAGGCTTCGACTCCAATGGCACCACAGTGCTCTTTTTAGTCACCTTGCTGTAGAAACTTGGCTTGGCTGGAACCATGCCAGAATCATCCATGGATGCTGCTAGAGTTTTTGTTTTAGTATTTTTGCCACCTTTTGTCACTGTTTGCTGCTTCTTCTCTTCCCTACCTTTTAAGTTCCGCTTGCTCTCAGTCTGGGCTCCCTTCACCCCTTTCTGTTGTGGATGGGATCTTTCCAGCTTGGGGCTTGGCCTTGTCGGGGATAGTGTTGGCTGGGGCTTTCGGCGGTTCGGAGTGGTGCCAGTGGAGGTCCCGCTGGAGATTTTAGTAGATGGTGGCCCAATGGATCTTGGAGATGGTGTCGATGGCCATGAGCTACGCGTAGCAGGGAGGGGTGAAGCTTTAGGTAGAGACTTCCTTACAGCAACTGGCTTTGAGGGTTCTTTTTTGGGTAGCACAGGTGGAGACGAACTTCTACGCAATTTCTGAGCCTGAGCTGGAGAATTTTGTCTGGCAGCAACGCCCACATTCTTTGGTTTTGAGGTCATCTCAGCTTTCCTCTTGTCAAGGATTTCCTGCATTGCTTTGAACTGTGCCTCCTTCTCCGCCCGTTTTCTAGAATTCTCTCCTCGAAGTTTCTCATCCCTCTTCTCCTTGTAGTGATCATAGAATCCACCCCTCCGATCACTGGAGTGATCCTGGTTTCTGCTGCCAGCAGTTGTTGCGTTCCGGTGTTTGGCAGGTTTACTCTCCATCATTTTCATCAGCATTTGATTCAACTCAGCTTCCTTCTGTCGATTCCACTCAGCTGAGGCGGTTGCACGATCAGGAACGTCTTCATCTTTGGCAACAAATAAATCTGCTGGACTCTCAGTTGGAGGAGATGCCTTTTTCTCAGCAGCTAAAGATTCAGTTGCTTCAGCAGTCTTACCAGGATCTGGACTGCCTGCCAAGAAATCAGTTTCTGGCTTTGCTTCCACTGAATTCCTCGTTACCATTTCTGTCACAGAATTATCCTGAGTACCCTGAAAGCCACCTTCAGATGAATTTTCCGGCAGGCATTGAGCAGACGAATCACTCATACCTGCACTCCATCTTCTCAAGACAGCTTTATTGGTGCTAACAGCGGTCTCTACCGATGACCTCCATTTCTGAGTATCTGATTTTTGATCTCTCTGCTTGCTCTCAAAGAGATTGATTGCATCTTGGACACTCATTCGCCGCACTGTGTTCTCTGCTTTCTTCATTGGCTGGTCAGATTCTTCATCTCCACTGCTGTTTCCAGCAGCATCCCTGTTGGATGATATCCGTTCCCTCGGTGGAAAATAGCTAAGGCTCTTAATAGTTAGTGCGGTGGACCTGCGCGATCCAGATCTCCCTATTTGGACCCGTCGCATTGGAGATGCTGATCTTCTAGGCGATGCGGATCTGATAAGAGGCCGACTTCTTTCAATTAATGATCGATCTTCATCACTTGAGCTTGAAGATTCATCGCTTCCTGTTGAGCTTTGGCGCTCGGCTTGTGCAATTTTTGCAGGAGAGACACCACTGTTGCTGTGTTTGACTGTATCTACTGGCAAACCATCTTGAGCTATCCCCACTACCAGTTTCCCATTGTTGTTCTTTGAATCGTGTGAGAAGGTCAGCTGCTCATTTACAGGATCAGCAGTTTGGTTCGTCTGGTTCAGTGCTAAATACATGTACAAAGAATTCCTGAAAAGGACAGAGGCTCATCAACCCAGCTAGAGGAAGTTTATCAACTTATCTACCGAAAAAAGTAAACAGAGAAAGACGAGACAAGCCAAGCTTTTAGTCTTTTATTTCAGTTTCTAAGGAAATTAAAGTGGAACAGAATCTGCCAAGGCTTGAGTTAATCTGGGATTTCCTTTTTCATATTTTCATAAATTGAATCATGTTCCCTTGTCATGCAAAAAGGTGAATGAGCAACAGAAAAGGAGGAAAGAAAACTAGAATATTATAGCTTAGAGAGAACAGAAACACATAAATTTAGAAGCATGTGTTTCATTTCGATGGTGCCATTGTTGATTGGCAAAACCTGCTCTGCCATAAACAGGAATGAATACACAACCATCGTTGTGGTTAAACGCTTGAGTAGAGGAAGACAGTCTACCCTCCAATTGATAGCAGCAGATATTCAGTTCTACAGGGAACTTGACAGGAAGAACAATAAAATTCACGTCAGAATAAGTTACCTTAAATCTACAGCTCCAAAATGCTCAGCAAATGCTGCTAGGTCAGCAATTTGTTTAACAGAGCATGTGGAACCTGCAGCACGGTTGACAGCAGAGGCTAGTTCATCCCTTAAGGCTGTTAACCTCAAGTCCATTGCTCGCAACAGTTCATTCCTGTCAGCATTCATCTCAGCTAAGAATAGAGGACACCAACGATATTCTACTACAACTGCAACAACTGAAGGAAAATACTTACTTTGTAGGATCGGATGATGCCAACTTGTCTTCAGGCTGGAGATGATAATACGAAACAAAACATGTTAGTTGTGAATGTGAAGTAGTTGCAAAAGATAAATTATTGTTGATCGAGTTTTAAGCCAAACTAATTATGGTTAATGGACAAAGCCAAATGGTAAGCAAATTACTTTCAGTGCTGGTTCCGTGTCTCTTGAGTAGCTGCTATCTGTTAAAATGGAAGATATGAAATCATTTCCACTGAGAAGGAATATGCAACAATACCATGGTATACAGGAAAAGGTAACAAAGAAGACGGAACAAACAACATGCACTCAAGAGTATCAAACCTTACCTAGCTATCGGGAAGCTACCAACAAGATAACTTACTTCCAGCTGTTTTTGCCTGTTTATGAACAGTAGCTACCAATTTCATCTAAATATTGTCGCACCCATGAGGATTCCTAGTCTCATGATTACTCAAAAAAGAAACCACACTAAGGGGAAGAGACATGTAGTCTGCCCCCCCTTTTTTTAAAAATCCGGTTAGCTTGAATATGTCGAGATAAGAGCGCAAGTAATGTACTACATATCTGTCAAGACAGTAGGGATTTGCAGAGATGAGCATGAAGCAGCCAATCTCTAGCTCCCTGAGCACAGATTTGCAGATCAAGAGCAGAAGCAAGCCCTAGGTGGAATGATCTAGCTAGCTGCTAAGACCTTTCTGAAAGTCCTCCAGAAGATGGACGATGGATGTGAATCATTTCAAGCTCACATGTCAACTGAAATAAGACAAATCTTTCCAAGAGCTGAAATGTTACAAATGGAAAAAGAAAAAGAAAAAAAGAAGGAAGAATTATGAAGAGGAACTGCATTTGCATATGCTCCATTAGCTCACCAGATATGGAATTGGCTATAATGATTTGTAGCCCAAGTGTCACAATGGAGGACGGAAATTCATATACCTGTGGAGTGTATTCCTATATGAACTGAGGAAAGCTGCATGTGTTACTAAGTTATGGTCATCATAGTGTGGCATTCCCTATTTACTGGATTGAGCTAACAGGTTTCTGCTTCTTGCCTCACCAGAAATAGCAGCAGGATGTTCATTTAATGGGGAAACTCAGAGATAAAAACCAGTTGGAATTTCAACACTATTTAACAACTCGTAGACTTTCTCAGTTCAAGAATTGGATGCATTTTATTTGTTTTATCCATTAAGAATTGGTTGAGTCAACAATTCTGATAGGTTTATACCATTTAGATCATCAAATCATAAAACCTATATGTGACGGAACTTGACCAACAGGGCGTGTGAAGGTTTGTAGAGTTCTTGAATCTCAATATAACAAATACCCAACTAAAAAATTCTAAAACAGAAGGAAAACAAACAATGAACAGTTTTACATTTTTTTTTTAACAATTGTCTTTTATAGCAAGAAACACAAACAACAAACAGAAACACACAACACAATAAATGTTTTCACCATTTTGAATTGATTGGAGCACTTTAAAAATCAGAAAGGCACAAACATGCATAGGCTTAAAGCAAAGGCTTCAATAAATAAAAGGGGTATAACTTGGGTCTCCTACATGCCCTGGTGCCCCCATTTGAAAGTAAGGACGATTCATTTTACATTCTCCTTGTTCATCGCTATGACCAAGAACTGAGAGAAAATTGCACAACAGTGTCCAACACCAGGCCCCCAAAATCCAATGTCAAAACTTTCTAAAAATGCACTTCGCTGGAATGACCCATTGTTTAAAACAGAAGATAATTGCGTTAAGAGTTATGTTCTAACCATGATATATACAATTTTGTTTCTATTGACTAATATCAAGGTAAGAACTCGTGTACATACCTGTTGCCCCACTTCCAGAATGATTCTGCTGACCCTGAGAAAAGACATCATATCTTAATGACAATGACCCATAGTTGACTGATTATCAAAGAAGGGTGTAAGATGGCACCTGTGAATACAAAGTAAGATGAAACCTTCTAGCTTCCTCTAGCTGCAACATCTCATCTTTAATTGCATTGGCAGCTTTTAACAACTCAGGTTCACCAACAATATGTAGGAATCTGATAAGAAGGACAAATGAACGTGTACCTTAGAAAAAGATAAGGGCAACACTTCTCTCCAATGAAACCTGAGATTATTATACACAAAGAAGGAGGTGATGCCAGTATTCTAACCTAGAAATAGTGGATTTGGTGAACCATGATGAGCCCCTGAGGCTTTCAGGTAATTGAAGTTTGAGGCTGTCACCCGATCCATCAGAGATGAAGCTTCCTGTTGCCGATAAATGTAACACTAGGTTTTCCAGAAGGCCAGAAGCTAGTCTCTCTGTTCTGCCTTCGCCACATACAAATGCCTCGTACCTAATATTCACAGTATCCCCATAAATTACAAGAACAAAAACATGAGTACCCTAGATGAGCCACTCAAAGCACAAGTTGCTGGATCAAACACAGAATTGAACTAAAACTTGCCTAGAGAAAAGGGCAGTAACAGGGAAAAAACAAGGGAAAGAAGAAAAATAAATCAAGTGCATCAACCTGTTTTGCGATGGGGAAATCTGAAATGCTGCATAATCCAATGGTAAATCGGCGTCCAGTCCTCTTTCCATCTTAATCCAATAGTCTCAGAAGCACATCAAGCAGAAAAATAACTTAATTCTCAGTACTTCTTTTGCAGGCTTTGAATGCAATTGTGCCAAACGGCTCCGACTTCACCAGATGAAAACCGATAGTATGCAGGCTTCAATTTTAGTGAGTCCTCCATGAATACGATGGCATAATGTGAACCAGATCATATCTGCATTGACATTCTCTTAGAAACAAACCATATCCCCAAATCTCAAACAAAAATCAACAAGAAAATGACAAATAGACAGCCTCAGAAAACAGAACCAACACAAACTCCTGAACCCTTTCCAGAAAACATTACAGTCAGATCAAAGCACAAAACCTTGAAATTTGGCAGATAAAGACCCAAGAAAGAAACCAAGTCAGCTTTGGAATCATCCAGCTCCTATAAAGATTCATGGTGATCTCATCTCCTTCAAGGTGAATTAGAATAAAAGGAAATGTGTTCAAAAGTTTCCATTTCCCACTCAAGTCAAGCATACAAGCCTAAAATCTCACTAAGACAATCCAACTAATGTGCAGCAAAAACATATTAAACCTGTCTATAGCGGTTCAAATCTAGCAAGAAAACCATGTTTCTTCAAAAATGCGAGTAAGAAAAAGGCAGAAAAATCCAATTTTGCAGTTCAATTCCTAGGCAGAATGATAATTAGTCAAATTTCAAATTTCAAATAATAATAATAATAATAACTGATCAAATCCTTTAAACTCAAGCTATAAAACCTTGAATCAGCATCAATTAATGAAACTTACACCATTACATTAGGAAAAAAACAAGACTCTAAACTCAAATGATCTCAAATCATGCTAAATTCTAGGGGGAAAAAACTGCGGTTTCTTCACAGCATCACGAAACACTATTTCATGGCAGGAAATTTACACGCCAAAGGTCACTTACAAGCCAAAAAAAAACTACAAATCAGCTCAAAATTAAGCTTAAAAAAAGCCTCAAATCAGCTTCTTTTGAAAGAATTTCTACCAAAACTTCCATAAAGAAGCAATTTTTAGCTAAAATATAAAATTAGGACTCAATCTACAAAAGTTACTTCTATTTCTTCACAACCAGCATTGAAGTAACACTTCCCAAGGAAAACCACAGGCTAAAGCTCAATTCCAATATATACAGAGCCCAAAATCAGCTCATAACAAACTAAACAAAGGCTCAAAACCATCTCATTTGAAAGAGTTTCCACAAATACTATCAGGAAAAAATAACCTTTTCGCTCAAGTCCTTCCATCTAGACTCAAACCTAAGCAGAAAAAAAAAAAAAAAAAAAAAAAAAACATCCTTTTCTTTTCAAAACTGCCATTAAAGAACCATTTCCTAATTAGAAAGTGAAAGCTTCACAATTAATTACATGAAAAAAAAAAAAAAAAAGCCCTCAAAATGGGTCCCATTTGAAAGAATTTCAGATCTTTGTCTCCATAAAAAGATTGTTTTCAGCTCAAATCTAAAAGTTAGGAACAAATCTAGCCAAAAACCCTAATGTCACGGAAACTACAGGAACTCTACAGCTGACAACTCCGTTCCAAACAAGAAAAACAAAACTCAAATCCGCTCAAATCAAGCCACAAAAACCTCAAATCCAACCCCATCTGAAGGAACCGCCACCATCTACTCAGTAAAAACCGGTATTCAGCCCGAATCCATCGATCCGGACTCGAATCAAGCTAGAAAACCCCCGATTCTACAAAATCTACACCCTGTGGTCTGATCGCAAGCCCGAGAAACCCTCAAATCCGCCTCTTTTTGATGCATTACGTTTCCTACAAAGATCGTGCTCGAGAAAGCAGGAAAAAAATCGCAAACTCTAGCGAAAAATAAGAAAAGCCCGAAATCTAAGCTACATTTCGTTTTTTTTTTTTTTTCCCTACAGAAGTAGAAGAAGAGAGAGAGAGTGAGAGAGGAAATTACCAGTAGTAGAAGATCTCTCTCTCTCTCTCTCTCTCTCTCTCTCTCTCTTCTTCGGCGCTGAAATTTCTGGAGCTGCCCTTCTATCTTCTCCTTTACAGTAGCTGTGTGGGAACGGAAGAGATGGGAAGAGAGCAGAAGAGAAAGCGAACGGAACGTGGGCAACGGAGAGAGAAGCATATAGCCGTGAAGGCTGTCTCTGACTATGAGAATGGTCTTGGATTTGAGTCGGATTTACATTCGTACCACTGTGATTCCTCTATCGCACGTTATGCCAAGGAGACTCATTCGCGCGAGTGAGTTGGAACGAGGCTTCGCGGTGTGCTTACCTACCGACTTGGGATACAAGTTGTACGGAGCGAATTAGATGCGGACCCTGCCACACCCAACACGGTGCGGCCCTGACCGTGGGGCCCTCCTGTATGTATTGCATATCCACGTCATCCATCTGTTTTTTCAACTCATTTTAATACATGACGGGAAAAAACTAAAAAGATGCAAATCTCAATTGGAACACTCTACATAAAACATAAAACACTAGTGTATGGCCATTAAATATTTCTCATATGCTATAAACGTTTTGGATTAGCTTAGGCTTACTTTAGCACCGACGATTTGAAATACTCTGGATTATAAATCCCCTGGATTTGGCATCCTCCAATAGTAGGTAAGCATCTAGATTTACAATCCATATAATCCAAAAGTAATTATGCATAATATACTTCCAAGAGTTTGAATTTAATCGCTAAATCAACCTTAATATTTATAAATTAGTGTATGTATATATATTATATTTGAGGCAATGATTGTACTAAACCTGGTAAAATATATACTTTGAGTGAAAATGATAGAATTCAAAAACTCAAAATAGCCATAAGCATAGAATCAGGTTTGACCCAACTAACCAACAATTTTTAGCCGTTAGTTTAGATGGACAATGTTTGAACTCTACATATCACCCTATTAAAGTCATCCTAGTGATACAATTATTAATTTAATTGTTTTGGGATATTATTAATGGGCCATTGTACCTAATAAATTAATAGTCAAGTAACACATGTAAGTTTTCAAAGGATTTTAGATGTAATCCTAGCTTCATCGTGGATTGAAAACCTTCTCTAAGACGGGAGATTTGGAATCACCTAGTAAATCCCCTCAAATTCTTGATGCCTAATGACCCTTTATATTTGTTATTTCCTTTCATCTGAGGGCTATATGTAAAATTAAGATTTTAATAAGCATTAAGATGAGCCTTTGGAAAATTTGAGTGGTGGGTGTTCAATCACCATTTTTATTATGTAGTCCATTTGATATTTGGACTCTGTCAAAAAAGAGAGCTTAAAAAACGGATGAAAGTTGTAGAAATACAATACATACATCAGCATGGGCTACGGTTAATACCACACCCTCTTGGGTGAGGCTGTGGCCGCATCTAATCTGCTGCCAATGTTATAAATCCTATGCATTTAATCTGCTGCCCATGTTATAAATCTTATACACGTCAGCAATTTTGCCAAATGTAGTGCGAGGCCACTTCTATACGTCACACGCGCGGCTCCGTTTTGCGTTTCTTAATAGAATGGCTAGATCTACGTTGATAGTGCTCGTTGCTTGAAATGACGGTAATGCCACTAATGCAGAATTGATATTACTGCCACGTCCCCATTTCTCCATACGGAGAGCGAGATTACGGAAATACCCATGGCTTTGAGATGGATTTACCGATATGCCATTGTCCTAAAGCAAATGGAAGCTGGAGGGTACAACGGTCGACTGTTGCTATGGAATAAAAAACACCGTCTGAAGGCTTTGACAAGGAAAATACCACAGGTATAGGGATGATTTACAAACTTGCCCTTCTTAGATGGAGCGCTTTGCAGCACGGATATCGACGTGCGTTCTTGTGCAAAATCCGGACCATTTATCAGATGGGGCCTGCCATGAACACGATCTGGCCGATAATCATGCACGTCAAGTAATCAAAAGGCCACGTGTATGTAGATTTTATATGGACGGCTGGTATTCTTTTGTATCTGTCCATTGTCTCTTGGTCCATCTGATGACGAGCACAAGATGAGGGACAGGCCGAGCACCCCCTTCCTCCTTCGATAACTATTCCGATTTTACGGGACTTCTCTCAAATCCTCGCAAAGATACCTCAAATTTTTTTAGAAGACTTAGAAAATAGAAAATGATTCTAATAAAATTTATAATAATTTAATTAACATTGAAAAACGAGCTTATAACCTCTTAAATAATAAAATAAACTTTAAGAAGAAGTTTTGAAATTAAACTATAACTAAAACTCCTAAAAATCAATGACTTACTAGTCATGATTTCCACTAGACCTCATGGTTTTTGGCCAAGAATAGTAAGTATACTATTTGGCTCAACCATGGTATTCCCCTGATTATTCTAACCACTTTTGATGAAAAGTTATAATCTATCTAAAACGTACAATATATAGTAAAAATAAAATAAAATAGAAATTCGATCATCAATCTAATTCAATCTCAATTCGGCATGCACAACCCGGCGTAGCGGGATTGGGTGGCTAAAGTAGCTCGTCCTACCCCAAAATCATATATGGCACGTCAAATGACTCATTTTAGTTTGCGAGATACGTCTGTTTTAAGTTCTGATGATCTAAATTACCTCCGTCTTCGATTTAGCCTTTTCTGATCCATCTTGGCCATGAAATTATCCACGACCTGCTCTACATCAGTAGGGGAGCAGATTAAGTGTTACTCAGGCAACACCTTAGTTGGTGTTACCCAAACTGTGTGGGGCCAACCATGATGAATGTCAAGGATATCCATGCCATCCATCCATTTTTAGATCATTTTAGGATGTTATCCCAAAATTTTAAGCAAATCCAAACCTCTAGCGTGACCATTAAAAACTTCTTGTGGGCCATAGATCTTTGTATTTTCCCTTTTCTTCAGGTCTGCCTGACCTTAGCAAAGGGTTGCATGGAAAATAAACATTACAGGTTTGCTTTTGGTGGTCTCTAGGAAGTTTTTAATGGTGGGCATTCAATAACCATTGTTTTATGTGTAGTCTACCTGAGATTTGCATATGCTTAATTTTAGGGACCACCTCCTACAATGGGCTGCAAAAATAGATGGATGGCATAGTCCATCGATAAGGTGTTACTCAGGTTCTATCATTGATTTTAGGCCCAGAAGAAAATAATCAGCCATAAATTTAGGTGCGCCACCTTACAGGGAAAGATGGAGATGAGATGCCAAACATGGATTTATATGTGGGCCACTATAAATAGAGATCGGATGCCAGCTAGTACCATTTAATCCCTGTTAGGAAGGTATAACTCTCCCGGATGAAGTTAAGATACAAAAGTCATCAAGATCCACAACTCAAGCTAGCTCTGCATTAAATGAGATGATTTTGAAAAAAAAAATTACATTATTCTCATTGGTATTATATCATCAGAGTGTTTTTTTTTTTTTTTTTAAATTTAAATACTGTGGTGATTATTTATATATATGTACTGATAAATAAATGTTCTCACCTTGTGGATGGAATTACATATAAGACAAGGTGGATCATGAGCTTGAGCTTGGGTGTTTTATGTAAGTTGGTGCTAAAAAGTTATTCTTAGGTGTACCATTGGCAATTCCAAATGACGAAAATGCCACTCGAGATCCAATCATGCACATTTCATTTTGTAATTGCAGCCCACTCTATTGCTTGCCCAACACTTCTATTGGTGTGTCGGTGTTGTGTGCTCTGCATTGCAGTTCTATGCATTTTAACTTATTATTTGATAATCTTGATTGTTGATCATGATGACCACAGGACCAATGTGGACATGTCACTAATTCCATGATTAATATGCATATGTATTTAAGGGCGTGTTTGGACGGGCCCTTCCCATGGGATTAGATTGTATTAGGGTGGATGGCAGGTAATGATGGCTGCGTCAGTAGATTGCTGGCAATCCCATGGAATTGCTATATCCAGGGAATCTACCACCGAGTATGTTTGGCCTGCCTGGCCAATCCCGGGATTATGCCCGGCCAATCCCTTCCAATCCATCCACCCAAACATGTCCCAGGCAAAATAGATGGGATTAGGAGGGATTGGGTGGATTTCAAGGTAATGATGGTGATGGTAATGGATTGCTCCAATCCAGGTAGAAGTTCAACGTGCCTGTTTGGCACGCCCGGCCAATCCCGAGATTGCTGCTTCCAATCCCTTCCAATACAATCTAATCCCATCCAGTCTGCCCAGCCAAACAGGCCCTAAGTTGAAAGAGAAAGATTTCTATATTTGTCTCTTTAGGGTATGTTTGGGCGATGGGATTAGGTGGGATGGGATTCAAAAAACATAATTATTACCCATGGTAGGATTGTCCCCTGTTGCCATGGGATAAGATTAATGTCATGCTTTGTTGACAATACGGTGGTACATTGAATGGATATACCCACCATCATTTGAAATTACTGAGAATAACACACATGTGTTATATCTAAACCGTTCATTTGTTTTGTAACCTCATTTTATGGCATGGGCCTAAAAATGAGGTAGATCCAAAACTTGTGGCCCCAAAGAAGTTTTCAACGGTAAGTATTCAATCCCCGTTGCTTTCTATGGTGGGGTCCACTTGAGCTTTAGATTTACCAGATTTTTTGGCCCATGCTCTAAAACAATCTCGATAAATGGGTGGACAGTGTGGATATAGCCCACACATCATGGTGGGACCTACACTACTTGCTAACATTGAGTAAAATTGGTATGGGACCCAATGCAATTCTATTTAATATAATTCCAAGCTTTTCCATTCTTCCCAAACATGGAGTTTTACAGTTTTCACGGGCAGGAGTTTCCAACGTGATTTCAGCGCTAGAAATGCCGGTTTGTGGCACTCCACACAATTTGTGGATCTTGGCTAAATCATTGACAATTAAATTTAATAGAATGGCCCACTTGATGAGCTTTCTGATTTCGAATTGGATTTCACCTCAGGTCGTGTGGTTATAACGTTTACCAAGGAAGAAGACCTGACTCTAATGGCAACTCGTCTCTCAATCGATCTATCTTCAATCCAAGGCTTATTGAAATTGCGGTAGAACCACTATTATTGAAGTATGAAAGTATGTCCAGGTGTCCTAAGGGGGGTGAATATGACTTTTCAAAAATTAATTTCCTATAACAACAAACAATGCCTATCTTTAATCAAGATGAGTAAGGCAAAGTAACTCTATGACATCTAAGCCAATAAAGGTTCAAACACATAGGTTTATACAAGATTTACATGTAAAACAAATAGCCTATAAAGATAGTGTATGTGATAGTGTGTGTGATGTGATTCCTATCAATACTTAGACATTTACTAAATCATGCATCATAAAAATCATTTGATAGACATAAGCATAATTAGACCAATGCACAAAAAGCAATCCCAAACACAATCATATATAGTGGTTCTGCTACTTACCTACTCTATTCCTAACGAACGCACTCTCTCCTAGAGTTTACCAGATTTCACTATTCAATGGTTTTAAATCAGGTTAACCATGAACCTTCACAACCTACACAAGGTTAACTAAGGAGCCTACATAAGGTAACCTTAGATGCCTACACAAGGCAACTTATGCCTACATAAGGTAATGAGTTCTACCCAAGAACTCTCCTGGGAGCCTAACAAGGCAACCCATGCCTACACAAGGCAAACATGTCCTACACAAGGACAACATATTCTCCCGTTGGAGGTCTTATAAAAGGTCTTGGTGAGTTTGTCACTCAAACTCTGAATCTCAATCCTACATAAGGAAAGGGCTTCAGACTCAACAGACTCCTTATACTTAAAAATAAGTGAGTGAGCCCCTTTCTCGAACAATCTGAAGATCGTCTATGTTGATGAAGAGTCTTTAGCTCCCTTGAACTGCAACTGCTACTGATGCTTCAATCAATGCTCTGAGGTTGTGAGGTTTAGGGTTTGGAACTATCTTCTCTATTAAATGATATGAGTTAAATGCCTAGAAAAGATTCTCATGAGTAAGCATTTAAGAGTTCCAACACAATGATTGTCCTACAAAAAGTGCAACTGGAAACTCAATGAATGTCAGAGTTCATAATTCAATCCAAGTAAAGAAGATAACAGTAAATCTCATGTCATGGATTGAATGATAAACTCTTATGGGAAAACAAGGCTTGAGGATGAGGGTATGATCGATTACAATAACTCTATCAAGATTCCTTCAATTCTTGCTCTGTTTGCTAAGAAGCAACCTACCGGTATATGTAAAGAAGAATCCCAATGGTAAAAAAACATGCAGAAATTTGTCATTGTCAATGCTATCGAGTAGTCTTCGATTCCATCGAAATTTGAGTTTTGATGTTATCGAGCCTTCTTCGATTGTATCGACTTCCTATACTCATATATTCATTTTTGTGTTGAACAAATTTTGCTCGATCTTATCGAGCACCCTTCGATTCCATCGACGTGCACTTCAATGTTATCGAGAGGTGGTTTGATTCCATCGGATTCTCTTTAGAAAAATTACCTTTGGTTGTTGGAAGATTTTATCTCAATTTTCGATACTATCGATTATCATTTGATGCTATCGAATTTTGAAGTTCGATGACATTGAATAGTCTTTACTGTAATCGAAAAGATGGATATACCTAGATGGCTTGCAGGACAAAATGTTCCTGATTTTTGATGTAATCGAACAGTCTTCGATTCCATCGAGAACTTACTCTCGATGTGATCAAAGGTGACTTGATTATATCGATGAACACTTAGAGAATATTTTCTGTGTAGAGGGAGTGCCCTTAGTCGATGCAATCGAATTGGGTTCGATGCTATCGAAATTTGAATTTCGATATCATCATATTCTATTCGATTGAATTTCGATATTATCGAACTCTATTTGATATAATCGACATTTCTCAGCAGATGGTCATTTTGTTGCTGGACAGAATGGGCCTATTGTTCAATGCAATCGAACCATGTTTGATAGAATCGAAAATGTCTTCAATTGCAAATCGATGCAATTGAACCATGTTTGATAGAATCGAAAATGTCTTCGATTGCAAATCAATGCAATCGATTTTTTCCTATATAGTTCATATATTACTTCTCTGATATTCTAAGTGTTCAAAATTTAAGCTTACCAAAGATGATTTAAGAATTATTGAGGGTAAGACTAAGTTAAATGGGGTCATATACCTTAAGGGTTTGGTTAAAGAAGTAAGGCTTCATTTACCTATTTGGAGCACTAAAGCTTCTTCTTGGTTGAGGTATTGATCTTGTAATCTTTAGCTTAGCGCTCACTTAAAGACTGACTCAACACTCACATAATTTGACAAACCAGGGCACTTTCAAGTCTTGATGATCCCTAAAGTGTGTAGAGAAGGGAGAAATCGAAGCTTCTTTCAGGTTTTTAAGGTGGGTTTGTGTTTTGAAAGTTTTAGGATTTTGTCACATGTTATACCATCAGAAACTCGAGAGTAGATGTTTTTTTTTTTTTTTTCAAATTTCTTTTGATTCCTTGTTTAAAATACACATGAATTGACGATTAGGATCGATTCTTGATCACATGATTTGAAGAAGTTTGGGTTTTCAAAACAGTTAACAAAGAAGAAACTCGCAACTTCTTAATACTTCATGATCCATGAGAACTTCGGCATTACCCATTTCTCGCTCATTAGCGCACGGCTCAATAAAGTACCCCGTTTCTCTCATACAGGTTGGTGATCCTGTTTTTAGTGGTAAGTATCAATTTTTCGTGTCCATCTTCGAATTATTTTCGTTCGACCATACAATTGTTGCACCTTTAAAATTCTCAATTTTTTGTGTCCACCTTCTATGTGAAGAAAGCCAACGAAAGACTGCATCAATAGGAACTTATTATTGCAATTCAAATTGTGAGCTAGTGATGGTTGAAATAAACTTCACAAAGACTTTTATCTGCAAAGACCAATGACGAGTCTTCAATGCAAAGCTCGAATATTGCTAAGGAATTTTCTGAAGATGGCAGGAGATATTCATTCGATATAACTAAGGTTGATGTAATTTTTTATCTACTTCTGGCCGAAAAGTTTATCAAACTATCACTGAGGCAGAGTATTCCTTCAACGGAGGAATTAAAGAAAATAGAATATTGTAAATGGCATATATCGTGTTCTCCTCTATCGAAAATTATGTTATTTTCAAGAACATAATCTAAGATAATAAAGACTCGGGAATGTTCAAATTTCATGAGAAAGAGAATGAAGCTACGCTAGTGGATACCAACATAATCATTCCTTCGATGGAGATTAATGTCATCACAACTAATTTAAGAAACGTAAACGCCCTAGAAAGAAAATCGGCCTGAAAACGACAGCAAGAAAACGACACAATAAGTGATCTAACTATGCTAATGAGAGATCAAAGCCTGAAAGAAATGCAAGGGGGTAGTTGGGTAGTAATGTTGATTCGGGCTATCACGGGAAGCCAATTATGTGAGCTATGTCATGAAGATATCTAATGGCAAGATTCCACACGAGATTACTATGCGCCCAGAAAATAGGTGAACATGAACGACAATAACACAAATCGACATTATCAAACCACTGATACAAAGAGTCATACAAGAAAGTGACCAATAATGGTTAAGCTCATCAATGGCGCCAAGGTCAACTGATGGGGTCAAGGCTCTTCATCTAAAATTTATGTAATATCTACCGAAAATGATAAGAACTCAAAAATACACTTACAATGACAATGGTGGCAAATTAAGTCTAAAAAAATTTCAACAATTGCATTCAACCCATTATTTCTTCTAGTGTAGGTTACTTGAGTTTTTAATCTTTCCTTGTTTGACCTCACGCCTTAAAATAAGTTAATAAAATATATTATATGAATGAATATAATACATTACAAATGTAAAGTTTAGAGCCGGTTAATTTATATAACCTTAGGAACCCAAGCAAAGGCCTAGAGTTTCTACTTAGAAATGAATATTTTGCCAATTTCTCCCTTGACATTGCTTTGACAAGCAAACGTGGCACTTTTAACGTGTGTAATTTGAACGGTGAGGATTGTACAAATGTCCTGAGTTAAGGTGGATGAGTGCCATATCTTTAAGACTGAGGTGAACTTGCAACGAAGCCAATGAGCCGGTCGGTACGTAGTGGGTGCGGATTAGGAGGGACCTGGCCTTATCCAAGACGGTGAAGCATTTACCGTGGGGCCCACCTTGATATATCCATTATTTATCCACTCCGTTCATTTATTTTTCCCTCTCATTTTAGTGTATGATAATAAATTTAAAAAATGAAGAAGATCTAATTATCAAGTGGACCACGCCATGGGAAATCGTGGTTATCGATCCATTAATGGACGACAAAGTAGGGCTTAAGAAGGTTTTAATGGTAGGGCTTTCAATCACCACTCTTTCTTAAGAATATCGTCCACCTGAGATTTGAATCTTTTTCATTTTTGGAATCTTCCTCTAAAATGATATGAGAAAAAAGAAGAAAAAGGGATAAACAGTGTGTTGATTAGGGGTGCACACGGTTCGGATCCGGTTCCAAAAGAAATGAGAACTAAAGGTGGCCCCCTTCACATTAACGGTCCAGATTGATAGCTGGTAGGACCAATTCAACTACATCCTTGGCCATTCGGTTCCAGTTTCAAAACCGAAACCGAACCGTGTGCACCCCTAGTGTTGACAGATTAGATACATCAAGGTGGGCCCACGTCTTGGGTGAGCCTCGGTCTCATCTAATACGTCCCACATCAGTGGTGTGGTGGGGAGAGGCTTCGGTGGGATTTTTGACAGTGGGGCCTATCTTAATGTATGCTTTTTATACCTACGTTGTCCATCTGCTTTGAAATTTTATTTTAGGGTATTATTGAAGCCGATCTAAATTGTAGATGGAACTTAATACAGAAAACATGGGTAATAGACTATTAGAAGTTTTTTATAAGCCACAAAAGTTTTATATCAAGCTGGTATTTGTGTGGTCTCTTTATCATCCGTATCTTTGTGACATTATTAACAAATTGATATTTGTGTAGTCTCTTCATCCATAGATCTTTGTGAACTTATTAATAGGTTATATGGAAAATAAACATTCCCATGGAGTTTTTAACAGTGGGGATTTAATGAATACCTTCAAAGAATGGTGGTTGCTTTTTGGAGAATTTGACCTTACCTTAAAAGCGGGTCAGAAGGCCACTGCAGTATATTTAACTGGGGCGCGGCTTCGGTGGATCTCCGGATGCACCCAAGTGGGTGAGACCCTTGACAGTGTGGCCCACTTAAATGCATATGACTTATATCCATGCCATCCATAAGTTTTAAAAAAATCATTTTAGGGCATTACCCAACGAATGAAGTAGATCCAAACCTTATGTTGATCATGATATAGGAAAAGGTGGTAATCGACCGTTAAAAGCTTCTCATGGGCTACAAAAGTTTTTTTTTTATATTTATCAAGCAGATATTTGTTTGATCTCTTCGTCAAAGCTTGTGTGACCTTATCGAAAATTTAGATGGCAAAGAAAAAAATCCAGAGGCACACATGAAGTTTTTAATGGTGAGGATTCAGTCACTACTGTTTCCTGTGGTATGGTCCACCTAAATTTTGGATCTTCTTAATTTTCAAGATCATGCTTTAAAATGAGCTTTCAAAATAGATGAACGGTGTGGATGTAAGAAAATATATCAAAGTTGGCCACAATTAGGGATCCGCTGACCCCAGTGGATCCCGAGATCTACCCAAACCGCGTCCATTTAACTGGTACCGTGAAGCAACAACGGTCGGATAATAACTGACACGTGTCAGTCTTGTAGAAGCTTCACGAGTGCTTCACGAGGTGGGTGGATCCTTACTGCTCGGCCGACTGTAATGTATGTGACTACATCCACGCCGTCCATCGGTATTGAAAGCTCATTTAAGGCATGATACCAGAAGCAGTTCCAAATCCGACCATAGTACAAGGAACAGTGGTGATTGACCGTTAAAAGCTTCTTGTAGGCCACAAAAGCTTTGGATCAAGATGATATTTGTGTGGTCTCTTCGTCCAGGTTTTTATGCCGTTATCCACAGGTTGGATGGCAAATAAACAATCCGGTGGAATCTATAAAGTTTTTAATGGTGGGGATTCAGTCACGATTGTTTCTTGTGATGTGGTCCACCTAAGATTTAGGTCAGCTTCATTTCTAGTATCATGCCCTAAAATGAGCTTTCAAAATGGTTGGACGGTGTGGATTTAAGGCACATAAATCACTATGAGCCCCACGGTCAGGGGTACCACCCACCTTGGAGGATCCGGGTCTCACCTAATCCGCTCCCGTTGATCCAGACCGTTAGCCTGGTGGCCACATGTTACAAGAACCTTGCTATCTCTTCCATAAGATAATCCTAACCTTCTAATTTGCAAATATTCTGATCAATGGTCCAGATTCAACCAAAAAAGGACCGATTAAAAACATTTTGTAAGCCACAAAAGTTTTAGATCATGCTGATATTCATTTTTTTAAAAACCCTGAATCATTTAGGATTATGTGACCTTATCAAGAGGTTAGATGTGAAATAAATATTACGGTGGGGCCTGGGATGATTTTAATGGTGGGGCATTAAATTTCCACCGTTTCCAATAGTATGGTCCACTTGAGATTTAGATATGCTTAATTTTTGTGCTGATGCCCTAAAATGATCTGGAAAATTGGATGAACGGAGTGGATTCAGAATAAATACATCAAGGTGGGCCCCACAGTAAGGGCCGCACCCGGGGTCGCACGTAATCCGCTCCCAAGATTCACACTGCAAGCCCGGGTTTCCAGTCGTCTATGTGTGGGCCCCTAGCATTATGATGCACAGGCAGTTGTGATGTGATCCGCCCGTGGAAAGGGACTCGTATTCGGTAGTCACTAGTCACCCCTCCAGTACACAGGTCGGTGCTTTAGAAGCTCTGTGGACCCACCAGGATGGACGTGTGTTTTTTCCACGTGGATCCTTCCATTATTTTCACAGCCTGTTTTGCACGCACATAAAAAGATGGAAGTCATCCGCAGCTGGATGGAACACGATTTGTGACTTAAACTACTGTAGAGTAGCTGATTAGCTAACCTGCATTTCTATGTACAAGTAATTAATCTACATGGCGGAACCTGCATTTGTGCCTGGCTCCTGGCCCACAATACTTTCCCTATGTGGGATGTCCCATTGCTTGTTATGGCTGTAACTTGAGGTTTGGGTTAACCGAAACAACATGGGTTGGATTGGATTGAGTTGTCAAGGCCTTGGGATGAGAAGGGCGAAGCCCTGTCGAGCCCACATGAATAAAGGGAGACGTCCTCCCCTGGTATAAAACATGGTTGAAACTAAAAATTATTTATATTTCATTAATTTTTTAAATAAGACTACATAAAAGGAGCTATGAATCTTACCTAGATGCTAGAGGTGTGCATTTGTGACTCGATCCGGCAGATCCGACCCGATCAGACCCGATCCGCCCCGTTCCGAACAGAACCGACGGCCAAGATCGATCCTGATCGGGTTGTCATTTTCAGATCCGATTTTTTTCGGGTCAGGTCCGGATAGACCTCTGTCCGGACAGACCCGACCCGGATATCCGAACCGAAGGGACCCGAACCGCACCGAACAGACCCGGACAGATAGCGGTCAGGTAGTATACAATATATTTTTTTATATTTTACCCTAACTTTCTTAAAAATAGATAGATACTGTGGATAAAATACATAGATTCTATAAAATATGCTCATCAGGTCATAAGAACAGAGAGGAAGGGAAAAAATAAATATCAACTTCATCAGAAAACTTTTATGGCCAACAAAACGTTTTTAATGGTCAAAATGCATTCAACACTGTTTTCTATAATGTGGTCCACTTGAGATTTCAATATACATTTTTTTTTTTCTAATAACTTAAAATTACTTTTAAAAATAGATGGAGGGTACGGATGAAACACATACATCATGGTGGCGCCCACGGAGCACCGAGTGCAGGTGGCAAGGGGAGTAGCCAGACCGTCTCCAGCCTGGCGTCTGCCTCCTCGAGCGCCGGGCACTCCTCGAGCTCCGAGTTGTACGAACGGTTAAAAGGAGATCAAAGCTATGTGACCCCACGGTAATGTATTTAATACATCTAAGCCGTTCATATGTTTTTAGAGATTGTTACCGAGCATTATTCAAAAAATGAATAATATCCAAAGATTATTTGACCACACTATAAATAACGGTGTAGAATGATTTTCACAGTTAAACCATTCGTGTGGTCCACATGATAGTTAGTTCTGTCCTGTTTTTTGTCTCAAGCCTTAAAACGTGGTCACCAAATGGATGAACGGTTTAGATATAACATATATCCCATGATCACACCCCTGTAAATTGAAACAAGAGAGTCCCTGCTCCCTGCTTTGCATGAAAATTGAAAAGACGGCGCGGCACTTTCGTGCAATGCACGTTAACAATAAAACACCTATAGTATACTTGCATATATGTTCCTTCAGGTACATATGGGGCCCACCTTGATGTATATGTTTTATCTACACCGTTCATCAATTTTAACATATTATTTTAGACGTTGAGAACAAAAGTATGATATATTGAAGGCTGAAGTGGACCACATCGCATGAAATATTTAGATTAAATTTTAACTATTCGAATCTTACCCAGCCCGATCCGACTTGGGCAGGGTGACCGAGTCAGACTCGGTTCGGGTCAAGTTAGTCACATATCAGATCTGTCCGAGTCAGACGACCTAGACTCGGTCCCGGGTCTGATCAAGTTCGGATTAACCTCCTATTATTTCGAATCTGTTTGGATTTGGCCAAATCCGGTCCGACCAGGACCGATGCCCAGCTCTACTAGATGCTAAGATAAGCATTGTTGGAGAATTAGCCCAATGAAAACACTTTACTTTGGATTGAAACAAACAAGAGAAGATGAAAAAATCAAAGCAACTACAAAGAGAGTACACAATTTTATTTTATTTTTATTTTTTTATTTATTATTATTATTATTTTTTTAATGTGAAAAATTCTTATGGGAAAAAACCACGATATAAAGTGATGATCAATAAACTATTCAAAGAAGATTAAAGGGATTAAGAGAAATTAGAGCAAAAAACCCTAACTTTCTCCCTTTGGAGGCTCTCAAAACACCAAAAAATAACCCAAATCTTTACTCTATCTTAACCTATAAGACTAGAGTTGTACATGAACCGAGTTAGCTCGGTTAAGTCGATCGACTCGACTCGGATCGAAACTGGGTTCAATCCAAGTCGAGCTATTTTTTAATGCTAAAAAAAAATTCAATTCGAGTTGAGTTCGAGCTGGACTAAGCTCTACTTGACTCGAGTCGGTCTTTGGCTCGAACTTGACTCGGTTCAGATCGGTTCGGGCTCAGATTGAAACATAGTTGACTGGGTATATAAATACTCGGTAGTCCAAAAAGGTTAAAAAAAACCCCAACCTAATCGATGTTGAGTCTCTAGCGTCCAACCCCACCTGACCACTGCCCTCTCTCCAGTCTCCAGCGTCTGACTGGCCACTCTCTGATTTAGCGAACGTTAAGCAGCATGTCGACACCCACCCACTTCCGGCCGACTTTAATCTAGCGAGCACCGTGCAACGAGCAACGGTGAGCAGCCGAGCACCAACTCTCTCTCTCTCTCTCTCTCTCTCTCTCTCTCTCTCTCTCTATTTACCCCTCCCCTTGCCCATCTAGGCGGTCAACTACTATCAAATGTCCATGGTTAATAGACAGTGGCAGCCTGGTTGACTCGACCACTGGCATTGTGGTTGTGGCCCATTGTATACACAAACACACGCGCGTGCGCGATGTATATATATTATACAAAATATATAATAAATTTAGATATATCATGAAGTAAAAATTATGCTTAATTGCTTATTTAATTATATGAATATCAGAATGGTGGAAGTTTATTGAACGATTTAAAATGAAAAATATCCAATTGTCCTATTTCAACAAACAAGCGTCCACAAATCAAATGTTAGAATTGCATAACAAATATGATTTTGACATATTATTTAGCAAAAGTGGGCTCTACAATTTTGTTGCTTTAGTTTGAGTTAATATACCCCATGTGTACCTTGTACAAATTTTGAGTTCTTGCATATGAAGAGCCATACCCTACCAAAGTATCAAATAACTTCACATTACACTAAATATATTGACGGATGGATGTATGTGATGGTTGGGTGGATGGATGGATGGATGTATCATGCATGGATGTTTGGGTTGGATAGATGTAACTGTTAGTTTGTTAAATTGTTTTTAGTTTGTTAGATTGTTAATTTATCGGATTGTTAAATTATTAAATTGATTTTAATTTGTTAATTTGTTAGATTGTTAAGTTGTTTTTTTATCTGTTACTGTTAGATTGTGATTATGATATTGTTTTTAATTTATTGGATTAAAAAAAAAAAATAGATTGTAAGAAATAAGGATAGATAATCAGTTACCCGTTTGAAGATTTCTATGTTACCATAGATAAATACAATGTATTCTTAGAGGCATAAAAATTCTCAAATTGTCCCATTTTAAAACAGTTCAGGATTAGATATATTGTAATGCCTTCATTTATTCCAATTTAAATACATATGCCTGTTCTAGTTTGTCTCTCCTTTTTCTCTTTGGATATATTTTTCGCATTTATTTCCGTAATCAAATGTCCACACTTTGTATTGATGCTTGACATGAGAATCAAATACATGATGAATATATCTAAAGAGATAAAGGGAGATGCTGACAGAATTTTGACGTGACATTTAAATTGAAAAATAAAGGCTTTACAATCTATTCAACCTTGAACGGGTGACTAATTTAAACAGTTAGGCAAGTATAACCGTCTAGGTAAGCATTACATCCTGTAATTCTATAGAGTGGTATGGTTAAGATTACAACTGTAATGCCCTGAAAATCGGGGGTCGAGCATAAACTCAACTCCCGAGTTCCAACGCATCACTTATGCAACAAAATGAATGATGATTGAATGTTGTCTGCATTAATGTAGTGAACATGAGTGGGATTAAGCCAAAACAGCATATCATACTCCAGAGACAGTTAAATTGCAAGCGGAAGACTGTGATAGATATATAAAATATAAAAACAGCGGTGAATCTTCAGAGTGTGATAATGTTACTAGGTTAATGAATTACAAGTACAATTCAAATTATACCAAATGTGTAGTGTCATCTAGTCAACATTTCATTCCTGTATTCCCATCGATCAAGACATGGCTCACGTGAAGCCGTCAGCATAACATATATGAACAAGCATCATTATCAGCATAAAGGTCTGGCTCCGCCTCAAGAGTAGCGTCTCCATCTGCAATCAGACAAAGTCTGGTGGGTGTTCGGAACACCGTCCCGTAACGTGCGAGTGAGTAGCTAACTCGGTGGGACAATAAAGCATAGGTTAACATGTTATCGACTCAGTCAAGTAGTAATGATAAAGCAGTAAAATCAAACACTTCTAAATACTCTTGTTAATGCAAGTATGGAATGCAGTCATGATGTATGCCCTCACCGACATACTCCCTCATGCGACACCATCTTACGTTCGTGGCATGCTTGCTTTCCTCAGCGCTCCACATCTTCCAGGCACATGCAATGCATGATGAGCATGATTACCGAGTTGTTATTAGTCCATTTCAAACAGCAGGATTGGGAAACTAAGGTACCTCCCCTGTATCATTCCCAAACATGATCCATTCTAGGGTCGTCAGTCCTAGACAATCTCATACGATGGTGTGTTTCTAGGTCGCTGCAAGGGCTGCCAGGGCTGTTACACGGAATTGTTGCACCACTCCCTCATCACCTTATCAATACAGGCCTAGTTTATACTCTGTTACTACGGGAAGGCTCACTGCCTCACCGCAGATTCAGAGTATGTTCGAGGTCACTCCACTAACGTCTTACCAACTGACAGTCTATTTTCGAAGCCCGACCAGTCCACTTATTGAGAATGAGACCCGGATGCAACCCGACTGAGGACCACAGCCAGGCTACGCCAGTGTAGGCCGACAGCTCGAATATAGTGTCCCATACCACCATAATCGGCTCACGAGTCTGGTTGCTCAATGGTCACTACGGGGAGGCACATGACCCTAGCGTAGGCCGACAACTCGACCACGGTGTCCCATACCACCATGCCCGACTCATGAGTCTTAGCGGATCGAGGTACCATGGTTAAAAGGGATTTCACTGGTAAGTTTGGTACCCTAGGTTCAAGCAGTAGCATCTAAACATGGTGAACATACATAAGACAGATCGGGTTACTTGACGAGCTCGGCAAGCTCGAGCGCACAACAAGTTGAACGATATGAAGCGCATAAGCACTTCGTGTGGCCAACCACTATCGCCAACCGAAGTACGACTCGGGTTCGTCTAACACATCTCACGTGGCAAATGAATCTCAGTCACGAATTCAATCCCATTACCGATTGGCTGGACTATAATCATAGCTCCAATCACATTCAATTGCAGATAGTTAAAGCAGTAATGGATCAAGGTTCAAATCATACAATCAAAGTCTGATATTATCCGTTTAGGGCTGCCAGGGCTGTTGCACGGAATTGTTACACCACTCCCCCATCACCCATGACGGATCATACAACGTAAACATGAATTTAAACATATGCATTACATAGATAAAATCATACAATCAGTTAAGCATGTTATGAAGCATAACACAAGCATGAGTTTGTACATATTCAATTCCTAATCACACAGCTATCCAAGGAAATCATACACATAGTTAAAGGAGTTGAGAATCATATCTCAACACCCTTATACATTACAATTTACTAACTACTACCTCATTCAGACATTTCAACAAACACTTTAAAAGACACATCAACATACATGACATATGTTGATCACATAGGCATTAGGCCAAATCCTTTCACTAGGGAGTTGCCCCAATCATAACACGCGTACACCCATGACGGATAGTCATGGAAAGTAGGAATCCAAGTTCCATATTCATTTGAACATTTTCACAAACACTTGGGCTACCCATTTCAACATATATAGCGTATAGTAGCCGTGGCGTGATTCAGGGCAAATCCTTTCGTCAAAGGGGTATCGCCAATACAACAATCATATATCCATGACAATTAGTCATGGCGAGCACGAATGAGAATTCTATACTCATTCAGTCATTTTCACAAACACTTAGAATACACTATTTTAACATACATAGTATATATTAGCAAAAACATGTATTAGGGCGAACCCTTTCGCCAAACAAGTATTTTATCCATATATAATATACTAATACAACAAATAATCATGGCAAACACATTTCCAAAATTTATACGCATACGGTACTTTCTACAAATACCTAAAGTATGTAAAATTCCATATTCTTCATCTTTAATCGAAACGGAAATCAGACAGCACTTTGTACATGTGCAATTGCATGCAGATCATGAATCTATCATTATCTGACATTGAAAGCGTTGAAAACCATAACCTATACATCTAAAGTCCGCACCTTTTGTCGTAGAATTGTAACGAAGTCGATAGGTTTGTTAAGCTTTTGTATATGACAGTTTGACAACCTATGGAATTAAATAGGTTAGCTATTTTATAACCTACAACTATCAAAAACCCCAAATCAGATTAGGGTTAGGGTTTCTTACCTAGAAATGACGCCAGAATCGCCGGGAAAGCGATGAGAACGGAGTGGTTGAGCATGGATAGTAGCAGGGAAGAGTGGCAGGGAGGTTCTCCCACTTCTCTCTCACTTTCTCTTTCTTTTCTCTCTTCTCTCTCTAGGGTTTCTCTCAAATTCGTATAGCTGCAATGAGAGAGGGTTTAAGGTCCTTATATAGCCTAAAAACTCACCGAAATAGACTCCAGGTCAAAGTATACTTAGGTTATAACCAAAGCGGGTCAGTTTCAGCTCAACGGAGGACTTCTGGCGGGCGTCCTTGAGCCAAAGGTCGGACTTAAGCTCACCGACACCGGATCTACGTTTAGTTAAGTTTTCGTTTCAGTCGGGATTCCAGATTATGCGTGGCGGATCAGTTTCAGTTCAACAGTCAGCGGATCTCGATCGGAGATTCTGAGTACATGGATATGTGTATGAAATTTCTCCTGATCCGAGGGTGTATTTGGGTGAGATTCTGACGGTCTGGTTGCCTAATACTGATCCGCAAGCAACACGTGCCAGATTACTATTTAAGATATTTATTTTGTAAAGAAAACAAGCGTTTTCACACTCTCTCGTTCCGGACTCAAGCGAACAGCCGTGGGACACTGTCTGGATTTGATTTCCGAGATGGTTGTCAAGCCCAGCAAGGCGGTCCTAATTCCTTAACTTCGTGTTATTCGGACTCCTGATGTGCGGTCTAGACCTGATATGGAGTTTCAATGTGCTCCCGAGAGCAGTCGGGTAATGGGTTTGATCCTAGACTTTAGGGTAAACTAACGTCAATGATTCTACAAGTTTTGGGTCTTGTAGATCGTATTTAAAGCGATTCAAACGGATTTCATGGATAATCTAGTTTAGCACTTAGTTAACTTTGTCAAATTTCTAAAGGATTTAATCCTAAATAATTTCTGGTCGAGGTGGTACTCAGTCCTTTTAGCAATGTTTAGTTTAAGTATTGTTCTTCATTACCTAAAATTTAAGATAGCGTCTAATGTGAAAGTACTTAGAAAATTTAAAGAACAAGGTGGTGAAGGGTGGGATTTGTGAAAGAAATGGGTTCACAAGCGATTTTAGACTTTGGAATTGAGTTCTGACAAGTTAATAAGGTGTTAGGATTGACCCATTGCCTAAGGACGTCTAATCCCAGGTTGGCAAAAATCCGGGATGTTACAACAACCCGTTAAAACTTTGTCTTATATATGACTAGTGAGGAAGCCCCAAATACTCTTGGTACGAGTGTATCAGCCACATCTCCTCTTATTGTGGAGCAAGACGTGTGTTCAATTGCAGTCAGAGGAAAGAAAATATCAGTAGTGTTTGATGAGTTTGAAAAAGTCAGTGTTAATGGTGTGTTGAAGATCAAATGTATTCATTACAAGTCATTATACAGTAAGAATTCTGATGGTCAACAACACATTTAAATAGACATAATCAAAATTATTCTAAAAGACCAAAACTCCCACTACCAGGCCAACAATTGCTGTCATTTAGTAAGTCAGAAGAGGATGACTCCCAAGGAATAGTTTCCACTCATAAGTTTGAGAAAGACAAGCTAAAAATTAGTATGTTAGATTAGTGATCGTTGAACAAAAATCTTTCAGAATGATAGAAAGCAAAGTGTTTGTCTTTTTGTTAATTCTTTCACCCTCGAGCTAAGAAAGTCCCCCACGTCACTGTGCAGAGAGTGTATTAAGATGTACACAAATGAGAAGAAGAAATTGAAAGAAATTTTGGCATCAATCTCTAAAATAAATTCGACGTCTAATTTAGTATTATGTTCAACTTCGAACTTGAATTTAAAATCGAATTCAAACTCGACTCAAACTCAATATATTGAACTCGAACTCCGCTGGAAAGCATGAACTTGAATCAAAGTGACAAACTCAAACTCAGCTCGGAAGCTCAAGCTCGAACTTAGCTTGAAAGCTCGAGCCCGAACTCGGCTTGAATTGGCCTGAGCTGCTAACCGAGCCGAGCCGAGCTGCCCGGTCAGGCTCGAGGATTGAGCTAAGTCGAGTTCGAGCTGGGGTAGCTTGTTGGCGGAGCCGATCCGAGCTGGGCCAAGCTCGACTAGGTTCAACTCATGTACAACTCTACCTATAACTAACCCTAAAAGTTACCATTTCGAGAAGAAAGTCAAAAATAACCTTCCAAGAGTCTATTAACACTTGAACCTTTTTAGCGTGTGAAACATGGGTCATATGGGCTAATAAAAGTGAATAAACTCATAGTGATTTTGGTATCATAATTTTAATAATCTCCACCTTGATAGAAAAATCACTTCCTTGCCTTGCCAATCTTCTTCTAAGCATCACCATCATTGCTTTATGCACACTCCGTCTCTTTTCATTTCTTGTTAAGCTCAGAGAAGTTGAGTAAAACTTCAACTTTTCTACAAGAACAACTTTCATAAGCATGTCTGTCGGATTCTCACTGGTGTGAATCTTCTCAAAGTAATATCTCCTTCCCCTAGCATTTACTAGATAAATTGATGACAAACGTCAATGTGCTTAGTGCAAGAGTGATATACTGAGCTTCGCCAAATCAATTACGCTCTCGCTATCATAAAGCACAGGCATAGCTTCTTGCTGAAGCCCCAACTCATTTATCATCCCTTTCAACAAAATAACTTCCTTAAATGCCTCTGTCACTACCATGTATTCAGCTTTGGCAGTGAAAAGTGTAACCATATAGTAAAGTTTAGACATTCAACTGATAACTCCACCCGCTAGCATAAATAAGTAACTGGAAGTAGACCTTTTATTGTCCACGTTCCCTGCATAATACAAATTAACGTAGAGTCTCTCGTCTGAATCTCCAAAACAAGAGACATAGTCCATCGTACCTCGTATAACTATTTCACTGCCTCCCAATGTTGCTTGCTGGGGTTTGGCATGTATCTGCTCACAATACCAATTGCATGTGAAATATTTAGTCTCGTACAGACCATGGCATACATAAGACCAACAACTGCGTTCGAATAGGGCACACGAGACATATATCACTTTTCTTCATCTGATGTAGGATATAGTTATGAGGAAAGCTGAAAGTGATCAGCGTGGGAGTGATATCCAATTTTTCCTTTTCTAGTCCAAACTTGACTAGAACATTCTCAAGATACTCCTCCCAATACAATTATAGCTTGCTCCTCTCCCTGTCCATGTGTATATCAATGCCAAGAATCCTCTTTATAGCCCCGGATCTTTCATTTTAAACATCCTAGATGAAATTGCGTTAAATAGTCTAACATGATTGATGCATGCGGAAGCTTGGCGGAGTTAGGCAATTACAGCTAAGTCCTAGAGAGGGGGGGTGATTAAGACCAATTAAAAATTCATTGCCTATTAAACTAATAAGACAATTAATATAAAGGCTTTCAAGGCAAAGTAAATCCAATTACATAGACTACAATAAATGCAATAATGAAGCAAATAGTATATAAGAAATAGTGATCTTGTATGTGCGATGTGCTAGCTATTAAACATCTAGCATTCATCTAATCACACATACACACAATTCAACACATTAAGTTCACAAGTATAAGTAAAAATGTGCGCAAAAGACAATCCCAAACACATGCATGTATAGTGGTTCGGTTTCCCTACTCCACTCTCGATGGACTCGTTCTCCTCAAGTGTACCGCTATTCACTATCGGAGGTTTTAAATCAGGTTCAAATCTAACCTATACAAGCGTACACTCTCGCCAAAGGTCTGCACAAGGACTTGCAAACGTACACTCTCGTTAGAGGCCTATACAAGGACTTATCAAGCACACACCCCCACCGGATGCTTACATAAGGACTTACATGTACTATCCCCTGTTGGTGGCGATACAGTCCTGTACAACCTATGCGAGTTTGGGTCACATACTCTATACTCAATTTTACACAAGGAATGAGTATGAATGAACTCTACAATTGACACTTGTTGGATTGAGCCAATTTGTTCTGTCTTGCCTGAGTTACTTCTTCAAGGCTCTCCCATTCTTGAAACAACTCCTGCTCCCCAAATCATTGACAATGATGCTTTAGCTCCTACGATCAATCGCCTTGAATATGATGCTCTAAGAGGTGACCAAGGTGATAGGAGGTTAGTTAAATCTCCCACAACTTATGGGAATGTTGTAATGTTAGGGAATTCACCTAGATAGGTAGTCTAGAGAGTTTAGACAATGATTTAACCATAGTCATTGTATCTAATCTCTAGAAAGGTGGGAGTTCATCCAATAGTTGGAATAGAAGCATGGAATGCTCATTAAAGTGGATAATCATGAGAAGATTGGCATAAAACTCAATGGAATAGAGTCTAGGATGTGTGGTATGAGTAAAAAAAATCTAACTTCTAATTGTACCAAAAATCCATCCCTTTACCAGGAACCAAATGCACATTTTATTGAAATCATGTTCCAACGGCTATAAAATGACTAGTTAATGGCTCTGTAGATAGGATCGAAAGGTCATTCGATAGAATCGAGCACAATCAATCCCATCGAGAAAATCTAGGAATATTCTATATGGTTGCTAGATTGTTTCTTCTATGCCATCGAGATGGTCCTTCGATGCCATCATGACCAATCAACAGATTGTCGATGGGATCAAGGACCACTTGAAAACTGTTATTTTGGGTGGGTATGATTACAACAGCTATGCACCTCTTTTAGCCTTACTTATTATGTTCCAATTTGACACTTAAGGCTATGTAGTAATCAATCAAGGTTTACCTATTAAGGTTAGGATCATCTAGTGGTTAAGGTTGTTTTGGGTTTAAAGGTTAGGGTCACCAAGTCACCTCATTTACCTATTCTTCACTCTTTAATGCTCCACGTCGTCTTGTGTTTTCAGTCTTCAGCTTTCAGGGCTTTGTCAGGTGGAGTTTTGAAGCACACATATGGATCCAATGAACATGCTCCTAACACTTGAAGTACTTTTTGACATGATGATAGCAATTTGTCTTCATAGTTGGCTGATAATAACTGAGTTGTAGGATCTCTTCTGTTGTTGTATTCATTCATGTACAGGCCACAAACTCTAGCATGAAATATAAACATGATCTTGACAGCTTCTACTTGACAGGCTTGATTTCAGGTTGGTTGACAAGTTCTTGATCGAATTCGGACAAGTCTTCATGGGATGCAAGATTCGATAGTCATGGCTTCAAGAGTTTAATCATTCTCAACTTATTTTCTAGGGACAAGAATTCTCAATGTGCACTTCCATAAGGTTTCAAGAGATCCTAAATTTACAATTTCAAAGATTACTGGGATGATACTGGTTTTTTATTTTGAACTTTCTAAAGTGAACATCTAGTTTGAGAGTCGATTCATCATTTTCCATATCATTTGCTTCGTTCAAACCCTTGAGGCCTAAGTCAAACTCCAGATCAAAATTATATGAATTGACTTCTCACTCAAGTGCTTTAACAGACATACTTGACACTTTATTTCTTGAGATTTTTGGAAAATTTTTTATTTTTACTTTGATTTTTATTTTATTTTATGGAATTTTGTAAATATATGTTTTTTCTTGAAAATTCTAAGATAACCGAGTTTTTTGAAAATTATGAAAATTTAAAAATTTTTGAAATATCTAGTGTTTTAAGTTTTGGATCTTCTATTTTTTTAAAATTTTAATTAGATGGGATGACGAGCAAAATGGCGATGTGAACTAGGGGCTGCTTGTTTTGGCTCGAGGAGACAAGCACCATGGCTTTTATTATCGTCATAGAAATTGCGAATCTGTTACTGCCTAACTATCCTTCCCCTCTGGAGGCATGACCAATGAAATCAGTAAGCGACTCGTTACCATTGTGCCCAAGCATGAGGATAGATCTAGGACTAAGTTATGAGTTGGTGTCAGATGCGGTTTTATCCCTGATGCATTGCAACTCCTTGGGTTTTTCAAGTTTGGTTGGAACTGAAATTGTGGTCCAATCAATCAGAGGCAATTCCTACCCCTTGACAGTCCTCATCAGACGGCTCGGTTAAGATCAATCTGCTCATTTAGTCCTTCAGGGTAGAATCTACCTTGCCGCCGAGGTAAGTGATCCCTGTACTAATATATCGGACATATGTGCGAATGAAAGAATCCTTCTTTTCTTGACAACCTAGTATTCTTCTGGTATTTCTGCGCCTTGCTTTCTCCCTTTACTGAGTCTTCTCTTGTTCACATATCCACGATCCTCAAGGACTGGAGTCGAGTCTTGATATTCTAATTGGTAATAGAAGATTTGATGCTCATCAGGATGGAAGACGTAGTTTGATCTGATGGGACATGCTAAAGGAATGCAATTCATAGTCTCAAACTCGAGACTGTGTTATGAGATGTCCTCATCAAAGCATTTTACATATATGGCTAAAATGTCAGGCTCCTTCTATATCTCATTGTTATGGCTAGATGGTGGGGACTTCTCCCCCTGGTTGTCGACTGATGACACTAGTATCGATAATAATGCTTGTGTTGCGAGCAAGTTGTGCCCCTGGATGGTTGGAGTGGGCAAATCATGTCCCTAGTTGATTGATGTTGCAATGGGGAGGTTGTCCTCTAGATTGATTGTTGGAGGGGGAGGTTGTCCCCCAGGATAACTAGAGTGGACATGTTATGCCCCTAATTGATTACAGTGGGAAGGTTGGGCCCTCGGTTGATTGATGTTACGCCAGAGAGGTTGCCCCCTTGGTAGATTCCTGGTGGGGGAGGTTATCCCCCTAGATGATTGATGTTGCGTCGGGGATATTGTCCCCTTATGGACTTAAGATTTTGAAAAATGGACTCACTAGAGATGCCCTTTGCATATTTATGAGCGAAGAGATTGGACTAGCTGGGGGTGCCCCTTGCAGGATGAGGGACTCTGGTCTATGGGTGCCCCTTGCACGATGAGCGGGTCGAACTCCAAACGATAGTCGATGGCATGGATAAATTGGACAAAGATGAAGAGGAGGCTCTTCTTGGATAATACTGATGACACAGGTACCCGATGACATCCATTTGTCAATTGTGATTGGGATACCATGGGTTCCATCTTAGCTGTTTTTATTGTTGCGGCAGTTGTCCTTGTTGATGGGCGAATGGTGTGCCTTCGGTAAAGGTGACATGATTATCTTCTTCCATTGGATGGGGGTCAGGAACACTTTTGTCACCATTCTTGTATATGATAGGCCTTCCTTCCATTATTGGATATATCGAGGAGGCTTAATGAGGCCACCAAAGGGAGATTGTCTCAGCCCTTATTCCGGCTTTAACTTGTTCCCCATATGGATGACTTGGATAAAGTTGGCATACAGATATGAAACAAGGTATTTAGAGATACTCAAGTTTGTTGAGTGGATGATCATGAAGATTTTCATCTTGTTGTTGATGAGTGTCTTCATTCTGGTAGACATGGTGTGCCATCGTCCAATGTAAGTTGACAATGACTCATCATCCCTTTACCTTAAGACAACAAGATCTGCCCTTCTAGGTGTCGAGTTGAGATTGTACGCGAAACAGTCGACAAATGCTTGAGAAAGTTGCTCCCAAGTCTTGATTCGATGGTAGTCTAATGACGTGTACCAATCTAATGCATCACCTTTCAAGGACTTCTAAAACATACGGATCAATACTCCGTTATTGCCAATCACTACATTAAGCTCTCCATAGAATACTCTCAGGTAGTCTATAGGACACCCTGTACCATCATATATTTTAAATTTTGGCACCTCAAAGGTTGAAGTTACTTTTGTGTTAGGAAAGGGACAGAGGTCCCCGAACTTGGTTGATGGAAGATCCACCCCATGTTGCTTCTGCATCTTCCTCTTCATATCTTGTATTTGCTCTCGGATTTGTTCGATTTTAGATGGATTAGATGAGATGAAATTTGCCCTTGTCTCGGTCTGGGCTCCCCTCTCTCATAGTAATTAGCATTGTGGATGCTCCTACGACCTCGCTTGGAGGAGGTTGGATTGGTAATTGCTCCCATTATAGAAAGTTTGTTGAACTAGGACTGAAAATTGAGTATGCAAAGACACCCTGTGTTACGCCCCAAACTCAGAAACTGAGCTCACAAAATTTCCAATCGCCGAATCTAGCACCGACAGCCTTCTTAGAACCCCATTCTCGGCTCCTGTTGCCCATTCGCCATTTTCCGATCCTGAGATTCTACGAGGAGGATTTTTAACATCAGTTTGATTCGTAATAAGCATAACCAAAGGCATAACCCATAAACAATAATAAAAAACTCCATCACATTTTCACTATGATAAAAAACTTTATAAGTACAATGAGCATAAAGGAAAATACAATGATAATGAACAAAAAGCTCCAAATGATCAGCCACGCGCTCTAGCCTCAACGCTGCTGTGGTCCAACGTCACATGCACACAACGGTCGTGCATAAGCTAATAGAAATCTTAGAGGGTGGTGAAAGTGTGTGCGCAAGATAGTAATACAGTTATGCAGTATCAGAGTAATGCAGAACATGCTGGTGAATCCATGAATACCGTTAGCCGTAACAAGGTTATGCGATGCAAGGCATGAATGATGTCGGCCATACCAAGGCCATGCGATGTAATGTGTAACTCAAGCATACAAATCCTCATCTAAGTCTAAGTCCACATATCAATATAGCTCAAATATGGAATATCATCGGGGTCTAGTACACTCCAAACCAGATTGCCACTCCATTGCGCGTAATAAGGTAAGTGGAAAAGACCTCACTATCCGCCTGCCAATATCGGGCTCAGCTCATCGATAGCGGACCTATTCCTCAAGCTGGTCAAACTCAACCTAGCTTTGCCCCCTCCACTCGGGCGGGTAAGGCCGCACCCCCTTCCAACCGACCACGACACAGTGGAAAGCGCGGCCTCTGCTAATCCGCACTCGGCGCTCTTACACCCACTCGGTCTAGACGTTGGAGCAACCTCCTGGTACCATAAGGTTTAAGGACTTTCACCCAGGGATATCTATAGCATCCCATGTAGAATAAGATTTTCGGTATCCAATCCTTCCAACCACATTATGCCTGTGGCGGCTATGGCCCTGATGTCGCTAGGGCGTACAGTACACATGTCACACGATGCAAGATGCATGAATCACGCAATCCAGTCATGCAGCAATCTTGCGCGTATCGCGCGCTCATGTAGGGCAACTCCGCCTATCAGGGAGCCCATAAACGATCTGCTCAAAGGCAGGTGCTATGATCAATCACTCATCTCATCACAAGCATGCAGATGATGCGTATGGGCATGTATTATGATATTATGTTGTCACATACTCGTAATCGGTATCAATAATCAGCATCGAAAATTGGCACCGATAATCAGGGCCGATAATTGGCGTCGGTCGTGGTTATGAAGTACTTTGTCTACAGCGAATGAGGCCCATTTATTTGGGTTAACCCATGAAGAGAATGGGCCTAACAAGGCCTAAGGGAAGGTCACAATGAGGAAGCGTCCTCACGAATCTCTAACGGCTGCCAATCAATAACAGGAATGATGTCTGACCCACACTTCTTCAACATGGAGACATGGAAAATGTTGTGGATGCTAGACAACTGAGATGGCAAGGCAAGCCGATAGGCCACGTCGACAACGCTGTAACGCCCCGTGTTTTCAAGACCCGAGTATATAACCCATTTCCCAAAAACCCAAGTGTTAGCTTATAAAATCCAGTGTAAATTTGAACCATTTATCATTAATCAGAGTTAACAGCAACGAAGTTAGAATAAACCATGCATTATATAAAAACATTCTGATCATTCTAAAATTCCAAATGTAGCGCCCATACAGGACTTATACAATCTCAAATAACAAAGTTCAGGTAAGTGAAAATATGAGTTTATCAACTAGTAGTGGAGATCAATGTGGGCCGCAAGGACCCCGCCTAACTCCCTAGCTACTCGATCTTCTCCAGTAACCTAGTGGACAACATCGGCTCGCCCTATACTTGCATCAACTGTACGGTTTGATAGCGTCAATGGCTATCGTAGTGAGGAGCACCCTCTAAGATTACGCACTAATCATTCATAATCCAATATAGATTGCAAGTCGTGAAATTGGATACACTAAACAGGACATTTCATAAT
This sequence comes from Magnolia officinalis, assembly GCA_021015155.1. Classification (NCBI taxonomy): domain Eukaryota; kingdom Viridiplantae; phylum Streptophyta; class Magnoliopsida; order Magnoliales; family Magnoliaceae; genus Magnolia; species Magnolia officinalis. The sequence continues at coordinate 39,122 of JAJHSJ010000030.1, read as the reverse complement.
CATACTTATATTAAGAAAATCTCACTAGTCAACAGAATTTCATCACAAGCAAAATATAATGGTAGTCGTAATAGAAGGAAATATCTCTAAATAACCAAACAATCAAACATACGATTTTCTATTGCGCCCGAAATCATATTGTACGTGAACTCCGTAAGATGGTTAGAAAATTGAGAAGCGAACTTCGGCTCCACCCGAAAATCATGGTATAAGTGGAATTCGCAAGGCAAATAGAAAATCACCCTTTAAACCCCCACTTCATCCGGAGATCATGTCGTACGTGAACTCCGCAAGATGGCTAGAAAATCGCTAAGCGAACTTCGGCTCCACCCGAAAATCAGGGTACGACTGACACCGCAGATGAAGAGACAATCAACATACAAACTCTAGACCACCTGGAATCATGTCGTACGTGAACTCTGTAAGATGGCTAGAAAATCGCTAAGCGAACTTCGGCTCCACCCGGAAATCATAGTACGACTGAACTTCGCAAGATGACTAGGAAACAACGGATGTGTAAATGTAACCAATAAGCCACAAAGGGCACCAATGACACATCCAAGCCACAAGGGCAAATGTGGACCGTCAGATCATAAGTCCAAGGTAAGTTCCATTCAGTTCATCATTCAAGCACAAGTGGTAGCATATAAATAAATTAATACATATACAATAAAGGGTAACATGTTATCATCGAGCCATTCATGTATATTGCAATTTAAAAGAAACATTTATCATCCAATACATGAATTAATTATACCACGAGTTAACATATTCTATAGTAAAGTAAGAAACTCAGTTAAGGGAATCATGCCATCATCCATATCTAGATTGATGAAATCAAGTGGGAAGCTCAAAGGGTGAGTCCTCACCTCGATCAAGTAATCTAGTTGCGTGGCTTGCTAGATAGCACGAGTGAAATCCGATAGAGTCAAATCTAGTCAATAAACATGCGACCATGACACAATCAAAACATCAAGGAAGATGGTTAGTACGTAAGTCCTATGCTCAATATACTAAGTAAAAACTCATTTAGTAACTAATGAATATAGACAAGTTTTGATTTACCTTGGATTTACACAACCTGATAGCTACCAGGTTAGAGTAGGCCAACCTAATCTCGACCCAACTCTCTCTATCTTTCTTCTTTTCCTTCTTCCTTTTTTCTCCCTTTCTTCCTCTCCTTTCTCTTCCTTTTTCCTGCTACAACCAGTAGCCCTGCCGAGTCGAGCAGGTGCAGCACCAACGTGCTGACTGGACTCGACACCCGAGTTGGGCAACAGATTCTTCCCGGGTCAACTGGGTGTGTCAGAGCAGCGGACTGGCGTCTCTCCCTCTCTCTTTATTTCCTCGTTCCTCCTTCTCCCTTCTCTGATGACCGGACAGGTCAACAACCAAACCCAAACCGAGCTTAGGTTCTTCCAGCAGCACCCGAGCTCGACGCGGCCCAACTCGAGCTGCTAGGTACGGCAGCGACAGTGAGTTGGCAGATGACGTCTCCCACTCTCTCGTGCTTTCTTTCTTCCTTTTCTTTTTGGTTTTTGTCTTCTTCCCTCCCTGTTTCAACGCTCGAGAGGGCCTGTCCGAACCTGGACTCAGCTTAGACTCGGACTGAGTCGGCGCAACTCGGTGGAGAAGACGAGCCGACCATTAATGGTGGACTGAGGTTGGACAGTTTTTCTCCATTCCACCACTTGTGGATGGTTTGGCTTAGCTCCAGGGAGCTTGGGGAATGTTTGGATAAAAACTTCAGGGAGGTTTCTTCTGTGGGTTCGGAAGGAGGAACTGGCAGTGGGTTTTCTCCCACGGCTGTTCTTTCACTCCCTCTTGTAGCAAAAACCTAGTTTTGGAGGGCTAGGATCCGTTTGAAATGGATGGTCAGGATAGGCGGATTCGGCCTCATGCGGATTGCTAAGGTGGAGTGGAGACAGTTTCCCATTTTTGGAAATAGTGTGTTTGTAGGCCTGATTTGTGGCTGGATCAATCCAACGGTTGAAACTGGTCAGGGATTGTAGGGTTTTGCCCTCTTTAATATGGACGATTTGGATCAAACATGGGACCTAAGGTGGTGGGCCATAACTCAATGAGAAAGGTCCTGTCTGACCGTCTGACGAAATTTCAAAAAGAAAAGAAGAGGGAAATGCTTTCCTCTTTCGGGCAGGCACGGGTCAGCACCTGTCTGACCGTGCCAGTGACCTGATGCTCCACGGGTACACGCACCCAGCATACACACGCATCAAGGGTGGAGTCCACAGTGGTGTCCGTGATGTAATCCACTCCGTTCATCTGTTTCATCGGGTTAAACTAGGGCCTGGCCCAAAGAATGAGGTAGATCTATGGCTTAGGTGGGCCACGCATGTCAAGTTGGTGCTTGATTAGTGATTTACGCGGCCCATGGTGACATTAAGTGGAATCTGGCCCATCCATTAGTTTCAGCATTAGTATAAAAATAACATGTATTATGTAATGATGACTACATTAGTATATGATATGGAAAACATATACAACTTATAATACATTGTATTATTTTATATTTTATATTAATAATTATTTACCAATTAATAACGTATTTAATTTGAACTATTATATATGTGTGTATATATGTATTTTTCTTTTATATATATACAAACATTAGTTATTCTAGGTGATGTATGTTTAATATATATGGTATAATACAATAATACGTAGTTTAAATTTTAGGACCAATTATATGACAATGTGTTGACATACAATTTATTTTATATATAGTTTAAACAATCTAAATTAAATAATATACGTGATTTGAATAATATAAGTAACACATGTATTATTACAAATAATTACAAAATTATTTTGTATCATATAATATATATACTATCATATCATATTTAAATAAGCTATTTGGTCTTCTTGGTAACACCCGAGTAATGAAAAGTACGGGGTGTTACAATCTAACCACCCTTAAAGAGAATTTCATCCCCGAAATTCAATACTTCTACCTTAAATTGGACGAAGACAATCCATTTTTTGTGTCTCTAAGCGTTCACTACTTTCCCTATGAAGCGTGTCTAACTAAGGAACTAGGGTTGTTACAAACGCGCCCAGTGATCTCAAAAGGTCCTATGAATCCCAGGGCAAGCTTGCCCTTTGCTCCAAATCGAACTACGCCCTTCATGGGCGAGACCTTGAGATACACATGGTCTCCTACATCAAACTCCAAGTGACGACGCCGATGATCACCAAAACTCTTTTGCCAGTTCTGAGCTGTGCGCATCCTCTGCCTGATGATATCAATAGCCTCTGACGTCTCTTGCACAAGCTCGGGACCTAGGAGACGACGCTCTCCAACCTCGGTCCAACAACTCGGTGATCTGCATGGTCTGCCATATAGTGCCTCAAAAGGAGTCATGCCGATGGTCGCTTGATAGCTGTTGTTGTACGCAAACTCAGCCAATCGCAGATGCTCATCCCAGCTACCCCCGAAATCATTCTCGCAGGCCCGAAGCATATCCTCAAGGATCTGGTTGACCCTCTCGGTCTGGCCATCGATCTGCGGATGGTACGCGGTGCTGAGCTATAATTCAGTCCCCATCGTTCGTTGGAAGCTCCCCCAAAACTGAGACATGAACCTTGGGTCTCGGTCAGAAACGATCGAGATTGGAACGCCATGCAGTCTTAAAATCTCCTCGACGAATAATCTCGCAAGCCGGTCCAAAGACCAAGTCGCACGAATCGAAAGAAAATGCACCGACTTCGTCAGTTGACCAACAACAACCCAGATGACTTCATAACCGTGCTGAGTTCTTGGCAAACCCATAATGAAATCTGTCGACACGTGCTCCTACTTTCACATCGGGACGCTCAACGACTGTAATAGACCAGGGGGCCTCTGATGATTGACCTTGACACGCTGGTACGTGTCACACTCGGCCACAAAACTGGCGATCTGGGGCTTCATCCTCGCCCAAAATACTGCCGCCTTATATCATGGTACATCTTCATCGAGCCAGGGTGGATAGAAAATCGCGATTGATGCGCCTCGGTCATAAGATCGCTGTGTAACTCAGGAATATCCAAGACACAGTCGGCCTCTGAAGCGAAGTCCACCGTTTGTACCAATCTGCCAATCCGACTGACTCTCAGATGCCGCCTCAGCCATATAACTCTGCAACGACTCATTAGCCTGCTGAGCCTCGATCACCCTTGCGACAAGAGAGGGTTGAATCGACAGGCTCGATAACTGCCCGATAGAAGACTACAGGCCGAACTCAAAATCATATTTTGCTACATCCTTAAGCATCCGCCACTCCTGAATCATCATATGCGCCACCAAGCCTCGTGACTGACGGCTGAGGGCATTCGCCACCACGTTCGCCTTGCCCGGGTGGTACTGAAGATCGAAGTCATAGTCCTTTAGGAGCTTCATCCAGCATCCTACCTCATGTTCAACTCACACTGCGAGAAGAGGTACTTCAAGCTCTTGTGGTCAGAGAAGAGCTCGAACTTGACCCCATAGAGATAGTGCCTCCACACCTTCAGTGCGAAGACAACTGCAAGCCAGCTCTAAATCATGCGTGGGATAGTTTAGCTCATAGACCTTAAGCTGACGAGACGCGAAGGCCACTGGTCACCCGTGCTGCATCAGGACAGCACCCAAACCAATATGTGAGCATCGATGAATACCATAAATCCATCACTCCCAGAGGGAAGAGTGAGGACAGGAGAGGACATGAGGCGGTCTTTCAACTCCATAAATGCTCGCTCACAGGTGTCGCTCTAAATAAACTCCACGCCCTTCCCAGTCAACCTGTTCAGTGGGGCTGCAATACGGGAGAAGCCCTCAATGAAAGGCCGGTAGTAGCCCACTAAACCAAGGAAACTGCGGATCTCGGACGCGTTTGTGGGATGACCCCTTTGAGGGGTCCACTACGACACCCTCCCTCGTCACCACGTGACTAAGAAACTTTACCTCATCCTGCCAAAACTCGCACTTCTCCAGCTTCGCATACAGCTAGTGTGCATAGAGGGTCTACAACGTAACCTCCAGATGCTACTCGTGCTCCTCACGGGTCCTCGAATAGATCAGAATGTCATCGATGAAGACTACAACAAACTGATCTAGATAAGGGCAGAAGACCTCGTTCATCAATTGCATGAAGACCGCGGGTGCATTGATTAGCCCGAAGGACATGACCTGGAACTCAAAATGACCGTAACGCGTCCTGAAAGTCATTTTCGGAATGTCCTCCTCCCGGACCAGAATCTATGATAACCGGAACACAGGTCAATCTTTGAAAAGAACTGTGCACCCTGCAGCTGATCAAACAAATCATCGATCATCGGGAGCGGGTACTTGTTTTTTATCGTAACCTTGTTGAGATCGCAGTAATCTATGAAGAGCCTCAACGAGCCATCCTTCTTCTTCACGAAGAGTACCGGCGCTCCCCACGATGAACTGCTCGGATGAATAAAGCCGAACTCGGGCAACTCATCCAACTGCTTCTGCAGTTCCCGCAACTCCAACAGTGTCATACGGTACAGGGCCTTCGAAATAGGCGTGGTACCGGGCACGAGATCAATTTGAAACTTGGTGAGTCGGCGAGGCGGTAATCTCGGAATCTCCTAGAACACACCGAGAAAATCTCAGACCATCGGCAACTGATCAATATAAGTGGCAACAGGCTCCTCAATGGCGCAAGACATCAAGCAAGATAATGGCTCTCCCCGGGGCTCCGCGACGAACTAAAACTACGGCAAGCCTGGTATACAGAACGTGACTGTCCTCGCGGAGCAGTCTAATATGACATGGTACTCGGCAAGCCAATCCATGCCCAAGCTAACATCGAAGTCTGACATCGACAGCACGTACAAGTTGGCGAGTAAGAAATCTCTCCCACTAACACGAGGCAAGACGCAAAGAAGCAGCCTAATACTGTAGTCTTCCCCAAGGGTGTCGATACGGTCAACCCCTCTCGAGCAGACTTTGTTGGCAATCCAGTCGAATGATAGAATCCCTCGGACATAAACGAGTGCGAAGCACCGGAATCAAATAAAACTCGAGCAACGCATGCAGAGACTGGAAGTATACCCTTAAAGACTCCTCCAGACGACTGTGGATCCTGCTGAGCCACGTAGAACCTAGCCTGAGTGGGCTGGGGAGGTGTCTGTCCCCTCTGAGCATGCTGCTGCTGCTGCTGTCGCTGAGGTGGTCGAAACTACTGCCTCTTCTACTGTGGCCTCGAAGGCTGGTGCTGATACTACTGCTGAGGTAGCTTCGGTGGTGGGGGCTGCTGTCGCTGCTGCTGCTGCGGGCCGGGACACTCTCACATATGGTGTCCCGTCACATCGTACCCAAAACACGTGCTGGTGAACTGCCTCGGAGGTGGTGCTGTTGGCGCTCAGAAGGCTGGGCAACTTGTACGCCTCTACTGCTGCGGTAGACACTGCAGCAAGTCACTGGAAGGAGCCTACTTCTTCTGGTCTCTCCTCTGACCACGATTAGACAGAGAACCGGCCCACTCAGCCTCAAAAATTTGTGCCTTCCGTACCACCCCCTCAAAAGTCAGGAGCTCATGCCCAATGACACGGCCTCAAAGACCGTAATGCAAGCAGTCCTCAAATCGGCGGGCTCTCCGCTCCATATTATTCACCAAGTACGGCGCAAATATGGACAGTGCTACAAAATGAGCCGCGTACTGGGCCATTGTCATATCAACCTGCACCAAGGCCTCGAAGTCCAACGCTCGCTGTCATCTGATGTGATCAGGGAAATACTATCGGTCAAACCGATCCACAAAATCCTCCCAGGTCCACACAAAATCGGCCCCGTTGCTAGGGAGACTGATGTCCACCAATGCTCAGCCTCACCATAGAGAAGAAATACGGCTAATCAGACTCTCCACTCAGTCGTGCATCCCATCGTATCGAATATCTTCTCCACATCGGCGCGCCATCTCTCAGCTACCATCGGGTCTGGCTCTCCCTAGAAACGCGGGGGATTGAGTCGTCGAAACTCGCGAAGAAGGGAGCTCGTGCGCTCCTGCTCTGCCTGGTCCGGTGAAACAACGGGGTGCCTTCCTTGCCCCTGAAGTGCGGTCGTCACAGCCTGTAACATCTGCTGTAACTGGGAGGCACTCACGGATATGGTAGGATCCACACCGGTCTCTGGTAGAGGAGCTGCATCCATAGGCTGTGCAGTAGGAATCTCTGGTGGTGGAGCGGGGATCGTCGGTGGTAGTGCGGGAGTCTCAGGTGGTGGTGCGGGAGTCTCAGGTGGTGGTGCAGGAGTTGATCGTGTCACTCTCCTGGGCATTTTGTCCTACAGGAAAGAGCAAGACGCCTATCAACTTGAAAGCTCTCGAAGGCACGCACGTTAAGCGTCTTTAATAGCAGATCACTAAGCTATCCGGATTCGGGACACAATCATCCTGAACTCATAGTAGACATGTAATGTTGTTCTTAGTTATTCCCGAGTTATGCTCTGATACCAGCTTCTATCACTCCCCAAACTCAGAAACTGGCTCACAAAATTCCCAATCTCTGAATCTAGCACTGACAGCCTCCGTAGAACCCCATTCTCGGCTCTCAGCGCCCATTCGCCAGGTTCCAATCCTAGGTTTCTACGAGGAGGATTTTCAACATCAGTTTGATTCGTAATAAGCATAACCAAAGGCATAACCCACAAACAACAACTAAAACTCCATCACATTTTCACTATGATAAAAAACTTTATAAGTACAATGAGCATAAAGGGAAATACAATGATAATGGACAAAAAGCTCCAAGATGATCTACCACGCGCTCTAGCCTCAACGCTGCTGCAGTCTAACATCACCTATACACAACAGTCGTGCATAAGCTTATAGAAAGCTTAGAGGGTGGTGAAGTGTGTGCGCAAGGTAGTAATACAGTTATGTAGTATCAAAGTAATGAGGAACATGCTGGTGAATCCATGAATACTGTTAGTCATACCAAGGCTATGCGATGCAAGGCATGAATGATGTCGGCCATACTAAGGCCATGCGATGCAATGTGCAACTCAAGCATATAAATCCTCATCAAGTCCACATATCAATACAGCTCAAATCTGAAATATCAACGGAGTCTAGTACACTCCAAACCAGATTGCCGCCCCATCACGCGCAATAAGGTAAGTAAAAAAGACCTCACTATCCGCCTGCCAATATCGGGCTCGGATCGTCGATAGCAGACCCATTCCTCGAGCTGGTCAAACTCAGCCTAGCTTCGCCCCCTCCACTCAGGCGGGTAAGGCCGCACCCCCTTCCAACCGACCACTACAAGTGGAAAGCGCGGCCTCTGGTAATTGGCACTAGGTGCTCCTGCACTCACTCGGTCTAGACGTTGGAGCAACCTCTTGGTACCATAAGAGTTTAGGGACTTTCACCCAAGGATATCTATAGCACCCCATGTAGAATAAGATTTTTGGTATCAAATCCTTCTAACCACGATATGCCTGTGGCGTCTATGGCCTTGATGTCGCTAGGGCGTACAGTACACATGTCACACGATGCAAGATGCATGAATCACGCAATACAGTCATGCAACAATCTTGCGCGTATCGCGCGCTCATGTAGGGCAACTCCGCCTGTCAAGGAGCCCATAAACGATCTGGTCAAAGGCAGGTACTATGATCAATCACTCATCTCATCACAAGCATGCAAATGATGCATATGGACATGTATTATGATATTATGTTGTCACATACTCATAATCGGTATCGATAATCAGCATCGAAAATCGGCACCGATAATCAGGGTCAATAATCGGCGTCGGCCGTGGTTATGAAGTCTTTCGTCTACAACGAATGGGACCCATTTATTTGGGTTAACTCGTGAAGAGAATGGGCCTAACAAGGCCTAAGGGAAGGTCACAATGAGGACGTCTAACCATCATTGCCCATCAATGTGGACGTCAAACCAACATTGCTCCCAAGGGGTGACCTACATACGACGAAACATATAGTGGGCCCATAGCCTCTAGTATAATCATGATGGGCCTCATTTACTGCATATAGGCCTCGTCACACAGGCCAACATTCATCACATTGGGCCTCGAATATACACAATAGGTGGGCCTTGCACCAGGGCCTCGAATATATCTCAATGGGCCTCTTTCGTCAACTGGGCCACATCACATGGGCTACACTATATGGATCACACCAACGGGCTTCACATACGTCAAATAAGTCACACCGATGGCCTCATGTATATCAAATCGGGCCCACCCTTATGTATATTTGAGATCTAACCTTTTCACAAGTTAACATAGAGATAAATGAAGTGGAAACAATATTGGGGACTATGATGGCCCATAAAAGTTTTTGAAAGATGGATGTCACTATACCCCGTTATTAATGCAAATAGTGGGGTCCACTTGAACTTTGGGTCTCACTCATTTACCCCATGTCCTAAAACGATCTCACCGATGGTTGGACGGTTTGGATACAACATACGCACCATGGTGGGTCCCATAGATAGACGGTGTGGGTGAGGCAAATGGGATCCACGGTACTAGCTGCTGACATTGAGAGAGAGAGAAAGAGTCAGAGAGAGAGAGAGAGAGAGAGAGACAGAGACAGAGAGAGAGCAGCACGTGGCTGCATCTTTTTCACTTTTTCTTTCTATTCTTTTTCTTTTTCTTTTTTCTTTTTTTGTAACAACACAGGGGTGAGTCCCACGTAGGGCCCATAACAATAGGTACCTATATAACATATATTATAATATATAAGATATATCATATATATATAATATAATATATATATATATAATGTTATATATAATATATATAAATATAATATATGAGACGTCCAGGCCCTTGAGAGGCTTGGACGGTCATATACATCAAGGAGGACCCCACATGTGGGGTGTGTCCCACCGTCCAAGAACAGTGGACGGTTTGGATGCCACGTACACGGTGGGGTGGCCCACCTAAAAGGATGGACGGCGTGGATGGGTCCCATAGACCCCACCGTCACTCACACTTCACTGTTAGCATACACCCCCTATCAGTCCACACTCCACGTTAGCCACCCTACTAGGGAATCAAGGCCAAGACCTCAGTGCTGCAACGAGGTATCTTTCACTCAGTTTGTCAGTTGAGTTATGGGTCTGGCGTATCAGGGAGGCCCTACACGGACGTGGGCCCCACCGTCCAGAAACGGTGGACGGTTCGGATAGAACACATACAACATAGGGTGGCCCACCAACATGAATGGATGACGTGGGTGGGTCCCATGGACCCCACAGTCAGTCCACCACTCATGTCAGTACACTCATGTCAGTATACACTCCATGTTAGCCACCTCCACAGGGATCAAAGCCAAGACCTCCAGTGTTTGAAATGAGGCATCTTTCACTCGGTCTACCGCCTGAGCTATGGAACTGGGTGGGCCCACATCAAATCACACTTCACTGGCAGCCATCTCCACTGTCAGCCACCTTAAGGTGGGCCCTCTATGAACGGTTGGGATGGCATACAAACATCATGGTGTGTCCCACATAATGGGGTCCACTGGTAGATGGCATGGATGAAATACACACATCATAGGTGGCCAAGATCATAAAAAGAGAGAGGGAGAGAGAGAGAGAGACATCGGCAATATCGGAGGGGCCCCGCCACTATGGGCCCCTCTTGAATATAAGTATACTTCAAGGTGGGTCCCACTACATGTGGCCCTTTAATCACAAAAAATGCAAATGTGGGATCAAAATCACCCACCGTCCACTCCTTCTTAGTCCGATGGGAAGGTAGTCGCCTAGGCTTCGACCTCAACGGAAGAGATGGGGTTTGGATGGTTGAGATGGAAGATGAGAGGGTAGGGAGTGGGCCACACAAAATCCTCTCATGGAGGTTGGAAAATGCTTGGACGTGAGGCTCTTGGTTGCTTGGAATGACTTTGAGAAATGAGAGAGAGTTGTAAGTAAAGAGAGGGATGGGTGATGGATGTGGTGGTGATGGATGTGTAAGAGACTTTTTGACTTTTGTGGTAAATGGTGTAAGAGAAGTATGGGTGTGTAAGAGCCTTTTTTACTTTGGGGGTTGCTTGGGGAAGGGTGAGAGGTGATGTGTACTTGACATGTACTTGACATGATGGGATTGATTGATTGATTGATTGAGGTGACATCTCGTAGAGATTCTCTCGAAATTCACATGCGCTGCGTTTTCCTCGCACCGAACGCTGTCCCACATCTCCTGGCCAGAGTATCGGATCGACAAGCAAGACGTGGCATTGGAACCGCGGCGACGGTGCGGTCGCTAAGGTACAAGTCTCGGTTTGAGTTGAATCGGGTTAACGGCGTATGGATCAGGGTTGCGCGCAAATGCCGGTTAAGGGTCGAAGGTTGCCGGAATTCGACCGAGAAGACCGCGAAAGTCTACGAAACGGTACGGTTTAGGATACGAGGCTTACACCCTGGTCGGAGGAGGATACTTGAATTGATTAGAATTCTCGTTAGGAGAAGGATATTGTAATTGATTGGGAATCTCGGTTGCACAATGTGATCGGAAATGGCTCCCGTTTATGGGAGGATACTAGAAGAAACATCTTGAGGTGGTGGATTATTGTGGTTGAAGGTCTCCATTGTGAGGATATTGGAAGTCCTACGTGAATTCTAACAGCTACGGTTGGACTGAACTAGAGGCTGGAAGAAGTGAAAAAGTTTATCGTTGTTGTTGTCGTGCTGGGCCATCTTGGAGGTTTCGTGTGCTTCTGTTTTACACAAATTAGAGAAGCATTTTTTGCATGATCTTTGTATTTCAAGCTAGCCCTCGAATCCAAGAATTTGGCATTGGTTCTACTGAATGTGTCTGTGGGGGAAAGCCTTCCTCATAGTTGGCCATGGCCATTCAGGATCTAGTTTTGATTGGGCTACGATAGAAGGCTATTCAGGACAGTTTGGCCTTAGTAGGCATAATGGTTTTGTTTGTTTTTTTTTTCTTTGGCTTTCACTCTCTTTTCTTTTTTTTTGGAATTGAAATTGATGCAGATGCAGATGCAAGTGTGCAATAACTATTAATCCTTAGAAATTGGTGAAATCCTGTCTTTCAAGTCAGATCGCAAATTGTGTGTCTAGAAAGTCCCAATAGAATCGTCATTCTGTGGACGCTGAGATCCTGTGTTGAAATCAACTCGAGGGCGCTTTCTCCATGGGTTGCCTCTTTTGGGGGCTTTGCACTATGATTGGTTGATTATGTTTGACCAGAGTTGCCACTAGTCAATTTCTTCGTCTCTACAGTAAGCTAGGCCCTATAGAAACATTAGGGAAGGGATTCGAAGATTTCCCGCCCTAAGATGACTCTTTAGATTTGTGATTAGAGATTCTGAGTAATGGATCGCTATTATAGAGAGGGAAGGTGTTAGGCACCTAATTTGCCCCGTATAAATGTATGGTCTCTCTTCACAAGATCTTTCTGTTCTTGAGAGTTAGGATTCAGTTCTTGTATATGACTGTAGCAATGCTCATGACAAAATGTGAAGTAATTGGCAGGTTTTTTGTTGGGTAACGTCAGATTAAATCAACAAGCTTTAGAGCATACTTTCGAGCCAATTTGGTGCAAAGTGTGTTAAGTGATGAGATGGACGTTGCGTTATGCAAAATGCTATGGTTAGATGCAAACTGATTGAAAACAATTGGGTGGATGGTAGTTTCGTAAGTATCGTATCGAGTGACTTAGTTGAACTTGGGCTGACTCAAGATGATAGTGTTAGGGTTGGACTTGGGCTCTCTCTCTCTCTCTCTCTCTCTCTCTCTCTCTCTCTCTCCACTCTTACTCTCCTTGGTGGGGATGGCTAAGGGGGTTTGGGATGCTTTTATGGGTGGGTGTGGATGCTTCCTAGATGCTTGATGTGTAAAGGGAAGGGGGATATTTATAGCCCTCTGACCCAGGTTTTTGGTAATTCTTATCAGGCTTGAGGTTAAAAAGGGTATGGATGGTTAAGATTCGAGATTGTCATGTGGCAAGATCTCATGGTCCATATAGATTGGAGATATCAATCAATGAGCCAGAGTTTTTTGGTATGCCCAATTTTATCCAGTAAGGAGTCGTTAGTTTAGTACTGTCGAGGCGAGGCCTTCATTCTCTTCTTCCGAATCAGGCCGACACATAGTGTTGGAATGGCGATCAACACCACTGAAAGCGACTCCAGTAGGTATCCTGGGCTTAGTTGGCTGCCCAGTCGAATTCCTACAATAATAGTCAATATGATGTTGTTATACTATCCTGAGAATTTGATTCAGTTTCTCTCTATTCCCTAAGCCTATAATGTTCCAGGAGAAGTTTCTTCATAAGATAACCAGTTCATCCTAACCCGGGTCTTAAGGAATGTTGTTGTGTTGCCTTGAACGGTGCACTAATCCTTTGAATCCGGTACCAATAGGTATCATCCCCCCCAGAACAACGTTCTCTTTCAGGCCTTTCAACCAATCAATACGACCTCGTAGAGCGGATTTTGCTAAAACTCGAGCGGTTTCTTGAAAACTCGCTTCGGATATGAAACTTTGAGTATTCAGAGCCAGGACTGGAAGAAGTGCTATAAGAGGACTTCGAGATCAAATATAGAATGTTTCTTTCCATTCCTCGTGAGCCACTTATTTCTCCAAAACAAGAGATCAAAGCGATTTTCCTCCTTTTTCCCAATAAGTCGACGGTGTTACACCATTAGGATACTTCGAATAAACTTGAGTACATATCGGATACACCGGTGCTAAAACCTTTTCTCGAGATATCTTCCAAACTGTTGGAGTTGTTGCTCCGGATGTTATTCCCCCGGTGTGAAACCAGTTGGTTCTGTAGTTTGAGAATTCTGCGAATCCCAAGTACTCCATCTCCATCATTGCATATGGGAATATAAAAAGTAAAGAGGAGAAGGCATGACCAGAAGAATTGTGTGAAATAAGTGAATTTATCCAGTTGAGGCATTATTGATTGAGAAAAAAATGAATCCCTCCAGACAGAAAGAGACTCCTTCCTGTACGAGTAGTGAAGAACTAAACGAGTTGGTTGGTTGTTTACCAACGGAAAGCCTGGGAGAAAGATGCACAAATCTAAAAGGAGGAGTCAATGATGGAGACTAAACGCATTGACGGTGAGGTGTCAGAATACATAACACTATGGAATTTCAACGGTGCGTACGTTTCCAATCAGAAACCCATTTGAGCAACTCTTTACGAGCTCGATCATCGAATTTTTGATTTTCATCCCTATATAATTTATAATAATTAGATTGTCATTCTCTTATTTTGGCCTCCTTCAAAAAGGATAGATCCTTTTCGTCATTAATCTGAAGAGCCTTATAATGGCTCTCAAGGTAGTTGTCTCTTCGCTGGTACCTATGGTCGACATTGGCCAGGAATTGGAGTACCGTTTTTATTTTCTCTCTCCTCGAGACGAGGTATTCGTGTGGAACTCCAATTTCGTCCAGCTCCGGAACCGGAGGTTGAGCATTCAGTTAGAGACGGCGATCGCTGGTTCTCCAGAGGAGAGGGTGTTGCCCGCATAATTGCAAAGCCCTCCTGCCCGCTGACTTACTAGCCACGTTACTGATAACCTAGGAACGAGCAAAGAATCAAGTTTGCCCCAATGACACTAGCTCTTATGCAGCATTTATTAGCTTAGCTGGGTTGGGTGGATATTGCAATAAGCCTCTCATGACCCTCCGTTTCTCAGACGTATTTATGAAAGCCTCTCGCCTTTCGAGATCTGGTCCATCATCTTCTCAGCCAGATCGTCATTGTTTGCCCGCTTTTAGGCTTCCTTTAACAGATTTGATCGGCATTTCGTGCCTGCAGCCCTGCTGAATTCGACCTTTTATCAGCTGGTTGGGTAGTGTAGTAAGGTTAGAGGCGCAAGTAGAAGAGTTGGCCCTATATGTCTTTCTCAATTCGATTAAAGTCTCCAAAATCCTTCTTGATTGACGGTCCCCATTAGCATTAGTGCCAATTAGCAGCCGCTTTTTTTGGAAGGCGAGGTACTCATGTGTGGGCAACCACATAGCCTCCATATAGTAGTAAAGAAGGAATAAGTCTTGGCTAAGCCAGAAGTTCCTTTGCCAGCTTGAAGAAAAAACCTTGTCTTCCCCATTCTTCGATTCGTAAGTCAATCCTTATATAAAGGAATCCGCTACCAGAGTGCCAGAAAGAACTCCTTCTCCCGGGGATGAACAGGCCCTCATAGATCCATATGCTGGCCATTACAGAATTCATTATTCCTGCCCTGCTTCATATCATTTCTCCCGGTTTCATGGACACTGGGTCCTGTTCAAGCTGATAACACCTCGAATCGAAGAATTGGACTGAACGTTTATTATGTGTTTCTAGTCCCACATTTCTCTAGCCGACTCATATCGAGCACGTTTTACTAATAGGCTTTTCAACCATTGCTTGTTGGGTTCAAAGCCCTTGTATAGTAATGGTGCGCAGGAGCAGCGACACGTAGGCCCCCCGACACCCGATCTATTAGGTTCTTCGATTTGTTCAAAAAAGAAACGAGAGACAAGTAAAAAACAAAGCATCGGTTCGTAGAACCTATAAAAAAGAGATGGTTGTGGTGCGAAGTACTCTTGTGCACCTACGTCACTCGGTTCGCATGCAACCCCACCCCGTTATGTTATGGAAGAATTTAGCTTATTGCTGGGCTGGTTATTCAGAGCCAGCAAAAAGAGGGCGCTTTCTTGTGTTGCACTAAAAAAAAGGACCTAAGAGAAGAGCGTCTTCTCTTAGGTTTCTTCCTCCCGCGCCCGCTCGCTTGCACATTTGCTTGTTAGGCGCTGCGTTCGGGCTTCTCTCTCGGGGAAGCCCTACTCTAGCTTCTCAACATTTTATGTGTTCCAGAAAATGGTCGCTGGGGTAGGCACCGAAAGGAAGAAGCAAGAGTCACTTCAATCGCTACAAGTAAGAGGCAGGAATGGATAGTTCTTTATAAAAGGTACACAAGCAATCGCCACAGGAAGCAGCGGTATAAGTATAATGCACGCGGAACCACTTTGTTTCATACTACTATCTCGATACATAATCTCATGTTATGAAAAAACGAGAATGGTTTGCTCATATCGAACTCGAAGTGCCATGCTATTATTACTTATTATTTATATTCCATATGGCGAAGGCATAGTCTTCTTTTTCTGCAGTCCCTTCAAGGTAGTCTGCTAAAGTCTTTTGGCAGGAAAGACAACCCTAGCTACTAGAAGAAGTAGTTCACTTCGTTAACACCTTACCTTACCCCTTTCGCTCGCTGCCAGGTTTAAGAATTCCTTTGTAGCTACCCCTTTTATCTTATTTAAAAACAAACAGCATTTCGCTTTGCTCAGTCCTCTCTTGCTAGACTAGAGTACAGTTCTTGATCATACGTGGAGTCATTTTGCTTGGCGTCGTCCAACTTCTCACTGTAAAACGCCACTGGTCTGCCCTCCACCGCTCCTATTGCCTTCCCCGAGGCATCACACTTCACCTCAAAGAACTTTGAAAAATCCGGTAAAGTCAAGCGGTGCGTTGAGTCACATAAAGCTATAATATATCGGTCTTATTCCTAATCGAGAACTTTAGGGGTAAATTTGGCTAATTGATCCTTCTATATAAAGATATGTTTTTTGTGCGCCTTCCCCAGACCTTTTGCATAAGCTACTGCTGTGGTTCTAAAGAGAATTCCTGCTGCAAAAAATAGATCTTCTGTTATCTTTCCACCCATTTACCTACCGGCGATGCTGGAGATTCAGTTTCACAGATCAACTCCGATCCTAGCTGAGCACCTACTTTGCTGCATTCCTTGCCCTGGGTTCACTCCACACCAAGACTTAGGAGCTATAGTTTCCCACTTGACTGTGATGAAATATGTTCCCCACCTCACCCTATATAAGATAAGACTTAGGAGCTATAGTTTGCTAAACGGTTTTTCATTCGTCAGGGAACTCCTGCTATTTCCCTTCCCCATTCTCTGCTCGGATGATTGCCGCTTGTGTGAATTCTATTGCTGTGGGTCCCATGTGTGCTCGAATAGGATCGTTTAAGGATTCTATTCCTTTTAGTTTCACTTATCGACGCTTAGGATAGATAGACTTTAGTGGGCCTTATAAATAAGGGGGTGCTAGTTATCGAGTTTATGGCGCCGCCCACAATCCAAAAAGTCACATTCAAGACCGAAGACTACTAGACCGAAAAAAAAGATTGGAGTTCTTTAAGGACTGCCCTCTTAACTGCGGGGGGGGGGGGGGGGGGGGGGGGGGGGGGGTGTATTCCTTCCTCCCCCACGGGTCTCCTCACCTCTCGGTTCATCTCTCTCATCATGCAACTAGAGGATTTCCGATTGATCAAATGGGAGGCTCATCTGGGAAAATAGGCGCATGAAGCTATGGACCGCATATCATCCAAGAAAGTGGTTGCCTGAAGCTTGACATGATGAAAGCGCTTTTAAGCCCTTCCCGAAAGAAAGAGGGAATGGCCCTTCCTCTTACCTTATGTTGAGACTGAGATAGAGGACTGGGCTTTCTCCCTCTTCTACCGAGAGGCCGCGGGAGTAAACTCTGTCTCATCCTCATCCCCCCGGGATAAAGGAGGAGGAGTTTTGGTACTTCAACCGAGTGAGGACCCGCCTCTTTGTTTGAATCACGTACAGTTTGGGCAGACCCGCAGGACTGGAATTCTTAAAAAGAAGGAATGTCTCGCTTTTCCTATTCTAGTGCAGGTTCTTGCTCGGTATAAATCGCTTCACTTTGAGTTCGTGCCCTAGGCAGTATCGTTGGAAGGCGTATTTCACATATGGCGCCAGGTTGTGAAGAAGATGGCACATGTTCAAACCGTGACATCCCTCCGTTCTATGCTCTCGGGCTCAAAGGCAAATACGAAGAATTAAAGGGTTAATGCTTAATGCCCTTAATGTAATCGAGTGACATACTTTGGTCAGTAATATCGTGAATGAATGCAATCAAGTCCTTCTGCTCCCCTTTTTCCTCTCCAATTTTGTTATGCCACTTCGGAGAGGAAGTCACTAGTACCTGGAAAGATAAGATGTGAGCAAAGAAGAAGCTCTTGCCACTGTCGTCGTAGCCGCAGTTGGAGGATCGTCATTACCAGCCTTATCTCTTGTTGAATCTGTTTCCTCTTTCGACTATGATTTCTCTCCAAAAGTTTAATTTGCTTTGGTGTGGTTAAGCTCTTCCTTATCTTAGGACGAATCAGCAGAGAAGGGCCTTCGAACTCTCCTGTTTAGGAAGAAAGCTACCATTGAACTAGGCTCCCATTTAGCATTGAAACTAAAGAGTAAGTGAGATTCCAATTAAGCGAGGGAAGGAACCCCGGGGTAAATAAAGTTTCGTATAACAGAACCATTAGCGATTCTCGCTCTTGTCTTATCTGCTGCTGTCTCTGACTAACGAAGAAGGAGTCCCTCTACACGAAAAGAAAGAAGGTAGGAGCCCATCCCGGGTGAAATGGTTGATGGTTGAATAAATGTGACCAATCCAAGAGTGGCTTTTGTTGACTGAGAGATTCTCTTTTATAAGAAGTAGAATAAGCACAGTTAGCAAGATCCCTTGCTATTTCAGCTGCCATTGAAGGAAGAACTGATGTGATTGCTCGAGTTGAAGAAGTGGATGCTGGTATCGTAGATAAAAAAAGGCTGCTAAAAGGACCAGTCGGTCCAGCATGAGTAGATCCAGTTTAGTCCGAATAGTACGAATATACCGAGTCGAGTAGTAGCCTCATGGAGGAAGACGAGGAGTAGGATCCTCAGTGGATGAGATGTTTATTGAGGAGTAGGCTTAACCATGCGGAGGAGCACCTTAACGTTTTATGCCTGGAAAGTCCCAGTTGGGTAGGTCAAAACTTCCGGTATGGGACAAGCAAAGCGATCTACTCTGGGAGCTCCTATATACACAGTACACGACAACTTTATAACTACCACTTTCTATAGCCAGTTTATACCAAAGATTTATAACTGCATCTTTCAGAGCATGGACACTCCACTTTCAATCCTCAACGATTTCATCTATATGAATGTTATTAAACCGATTGTAATAAGGGATTCATATGGACCGACTGAGGGTCAGTTTGAAAGTGAGGTCATCTCAAAAGAGATTCTTCATTATTACTTAAAGGCTAATGTACCTAAGAACGTAAGCAAGAAGAAGATGGCAACTTGGGAAGAAAGGATCTCTAGAATACTTTCCTCTTACGAGAACTATACTCGTATTGTATGCGGTGATTTTAAATCCCCTAAGGAGGGTTGGCTAGCTCATGAGAAAAAGTGTGAGAAATTCAAGTTAAAGCTAACATGCAGGGAGAGATTTCCATCTTACAACGTTCACTATTAAGTATGATGCATCAGATGAAGGCATACACCACAGACAGCGCAACTACTGGACCGTTATTGAATCGCTTGTATCAAAAGATTGAACGAACAACACACCAAGATCCGCATCCAGGGTTAATCATTGCTTCACATCGCTTCTGTGAGCCTTACCCTCTTGTTAACGAGATTGACCTACTCTGTCTTGCGACCATGGATCTCTTAATCCAGTTTTCTTACCCATCCTTATCTGGTTACGGTAAGTTCACAATTTCCTTTACCATGAAGCGATCTTCCGGAGATGAGATCTCCTTTACGCTAGGTCATGCTATCCCCTTGACTTATCAAGATGGTCAGTTAATTCCAAAGAGTGAGGTCTATGCTCATATATATAAAGAGATTATGAGATATGTTGAAATCTACGATGGAGATTATATAGTTCGACTCATGATCCGAGTCTATATGGACGGCTGCAAAAAGATGGATAGGCCTGCCTTATCTTCTGAGGAGAGATATCTCTCACTTTCTTCAATCATTCCCGCCGGATTGAGTGAGATCGAGCCAATAACAGCAAGAGAGACCCGAAATCGTAAGCGTAGCTATCCAACCCATATCACAGCACTCAAAGCATGTCGCACTGAGCTGAAACCATTCATTGTTGCCGATACCGAGACTATACTGATCGATAACGTTCATAAGCCTTATGCTGCTAGTCTCTTGATGGTTCGTCCCGGTGAACAGATCGATGATATTATGATTGATACCTACTTCAGTGAAGACTATTATATCATCTTGGATTCCTTTGAAGAAAACGCCATCTAGATGCATCAGTCCGTCGGACTGTAATACCTTAATGGCTCTGGTAATGGTCCCCTTTGTAGGTACATCACCTCACAATAATGGCACCCATCTAACTAAGTGAGACTCTTCAATATTCATACCTACCATACACTAGATTCATACTATATGCAATGTCTCCCTCGGTATAAAAAATCCAGCCGTTCATATAATCCTTTGCTCAGTCGACCTATGAATCCTTGACCACTACTATAGACTAGGTCCCTTACGGGGGGTGGTGACTATCTGACATATATAGTTCTCTGAGGCTACCCCAATTGATGGTGCCCTTATATGAGATGGCCCCCGACGATTTCATATGCTACCATAACTATACCTATGTGTTATAGAATCGAAGGTGGACCTATCCCTCCTACAAATGAGTTTTGATCATGATATTAATTAGAGCGAGTGTTCTCCAGTCGACTCCTTTCCTATCCTTTAGTGACTCTTGTTGGCTGGCGAAGCATGGTATGAACAAGGAGCGAACAAGACAAGACAAGCTACGACTACCGTCTTAGCTACGGGTCTTAAGGCAGCTAGGAAGAAAGCACGTATAGGGTACCGACATGCAAAGGTTCGAATCCTTTTACTCCAGATTATGAACACTCGATCGGATCTGTCAAGAACGAGCTGACGACTACAGGGGAAGCGGTTGACTGCAGCCCCTGAGCCCAGCTTGTAGCAAGCCAAAAGTGTCGACTTGCTGATACTCTAAACCCTGGGACTGGTACTTCAATTGGATGGGCTGGACCCGCACAAGCGATGGAGCATGTGGTTTAATTCGATGCAAAGCGAAGAACCTTACCAGGGCTTGACATGCCGTGAATCCTCTTGAAAGAGGGGTGCCTTCGGGAACAGCGCTGGTTCTACCCCGGCCAAGCAACCCAAGCCATTAATTTGAGCGTCAATAACATAACTCCAACTAAGACAGCCACGGGAATCGTACTTGACCGAGATAAACTATCACTAATCGAAGAAGCACCTTGGCAGGGGTTTCGTAGTCCAAGTGGATCAAAGCACTGAGAAATGCTTTGTTGAGCTTCCTCTATCCCCTTGCCTTGAGTTGGTAGACTCAACAGATGATGAAAATCAATTCCATCATTAAAAGAAATGATTCAAAAATGGTTCCTGTGCTGCAGCAAAGATCGGACATTTGGGAAACCCCATTCCTCGAAATGGACACTCGTCAATCAGAGCCAGATTAGAAAGGGCACTAGTTGGATTTCAAACCAAATCCTACCAATTACCTGTTTTTTATTAGGAATGGCACCCCGTGTCAACTGATTACTCCTAGTTGATTCCTGATTACTGAGTGGGTCGGGCACAAGGGAATAGGGTCTCAGCCATGATGTATTCAGCCTCCTTTTTGAATTAGGTTATGGTGGAGGTGCTCTTGAGGAAATGTGACTTCTTTCATCGCTTGAATCCCCATGGTATGGCTTGAGGCAGCTTGCATGAAACACCGGATGGAGCTTTAGCCAACTTCCAGCGAGGCTAACTTGATCATAAAAAGATAACTTGAGGATCAAAGGCTAACTTGATCATGTATCTTTTTATGATATCATTTTATGATCATATCTTCTGTGAGAGGCGTAGCTGGACCGCTTCACTTGAAGTTCCCAATTTGCTGAATCATTCATAGATTTTTTATTTATTATTATATTATTATAATAATAACCGGTTCCCAATAAAATTTTATTATTTCATTCATAACACATAGGTATAGTTATGAATGAAATAAAATGAAATAATAAAATCTCATTATTATTATGAATGAAATAATAAAATGAATGAAATAATAAGATATCATAAAAATCTCATAAAATGAAATAATAAAATGAATGAAATAATAAAATGAGTCAGTGAGGCGGCTATGAAGGCGTAAGATATCATAAGAAGATATCATAAAATCTCATTGCTGTGAGAGGCGTAGCTGGACCGCTTCATAAAATCTCATTTTCATGATCATAAAATGATATCATAAAAAGATACATGTACCACAAATTTTCATGGTATCAGAGCACTAGCTCTTGGGAAACGTTCACTTGGTTCGTGTGAAGTGTAGTCTGAATACCTTGTTACGTGTTTTCTCTTTGGCGCAGTCTACCGCTGTGTCTGCATCCTTCTCTTCAGAACTGAGTATCTCGTCTATCGCCCATTTTTTGTCCATAAGATTGACACAGATGAACTATATACCATGGAAAACCCAGAGAATGTCATTAATTGAAGTACAAGATCTTCTCAGTTTCGTTGATGGAACTGAAAAAGAACCAAAGAAAGTGACCTTGATCGAAAATAGCCGAATTGGCGTGAACTAAACAAAATCCTTTCTTTTAAACTTCCCTTTGGTCAAAACTTTCCCAAAAAAGAAAAAAGCGAAGGGAGCCCTCGTCCCACTTTCCCTTCCTCACCCCTCTCGAGGTGGCCTCGCGGTGACGTATGTACAACTGACGAGAGTGAAGCCGGGGTGGGGAAGTGCTATGAGACCCGTGGCCTCTGGAAGGGGGACTAGCGTCAACTTGCTTTCCTCGCTTGTTAGGATTGAGGACTTATCCTTGACTTCCGACACTGGAATTGGCCATATGGGCAAAGAAGCCCCTTGAATCAATGCACTCTACTTAAGTCGGAAGGCAGGGGTTTGATTGAGTTGAACAATCACCCCGTGTTGACTTGTTACTTCTATTTGTTCTATGTTACTCTTCGTTGGATCGGGCATGAAAGGGATTATCATATTCCCACAATTCAATTAGATGCAAAACCTAGAAACCCCCTCCATACCGATTCATCTTGATGGCGGACTCCCTTGGTAGGCTTATTGATTAGGGAGGCTATAGTTGACCGGAAACCCAGGTACTGTTGATACGAGAACCTAGAGCGGGCAAGACCGGGTCGAACTCCAGTTAAGCGCATAGAAAACCGAGGGACGCTTCCTCCGCCATGAAGCAGCACTAAAGAAGGACCGCGCTTCCTCTGGTTCGGAAGACAGGGTTTCATAAGCGAGAACCTAGAGCCGGCTAGGTAGTCCTAGTTTAAAACCGAAGCTCACTTGCCGAGCTCAAATGTTGACGGGAACTCCCTTGCAACCTGATGCGTTGCGGCGCCTTCGCTTGTTTGTGGTCTTAGGAAAACCTGGTCGTGGTTCTCCACTCCCATTAGAGTTTTGGTTAGGGCTGTGTTGGTTTGAATAACATAAGGTGTAATTTTGGCTCAAGAGAGGGGCATCAGAGTAATTGTTGAGATTTGCACAACATGAAATAGGCAAGGAGGATAGTAGCACACGAGTGGGCAACTGGCCAAAGCACGGCCAATGTCACGTGGAGGCAGCACCTTGAGCGCCTCTCGTCCTTCAGTTTTGCTCCAACTTTAGGGGGAGGCTCCTCCTATACATGTGGACAACCCTAATCATTTGAAGCTGTCGTGGTGTCTCCCCTTTTTCTCTGAATTGGGCTTTGGAATGGGCTTGGGCCAAAATGGGTTATGGATTTGGTTTGACAAGGTGACTTGACTGGGTAGGCTATGTGGGCTGACTAGGTGAGTTGACTTAGTGGGTTGACTCAGCGAGTTAACTCTATGGGATAGGTTTTCCCTAAAGTTTGGGTTTATGACTAGTTTTAGGGTCATATTATAGGGTTCTAGGGTTTGGATTAGGATTTGGATGAGGGTTTAAGGTTTGGCTTATGGTTCGAATCAGGGTTTAGGGTTTGGCTTAAGGTTAAGGGTATGGATTGGGGTTTCTGTTTAATCAATCTTATCGGCCCATGGTGTGGTGTTTACAATATTACATGTCAATTACAAATGATTTATAACTTGAATATAAAGACATGTAAACTTGCATTGCTCCCCCATATTTCTCCCCCCATCTTCATCAATCCTCTACAACAACAAACAAATCCTGCAAAATGAAATTTAATTTCTTTTAGTGGGACTTAATCTTTCTCCCCATTCTTGTCAGTATTTGACAAAGAGATAATTCCATAGATATAACAATTAAGCACAAAAAAATAATAATAATGAAAAGCTCTATAAATCATAGATATACCAATAAAAACAAACTAACAAGGGTATAGGGTGCATATTATATAAACAACATGAAGCATGCATATATGGCTATTTGAAAAGAGATATCATTTGAAATAACAATGACCAATGATAGTTTGGCAATAAACACATGATATTAAAATCAAGCAACTTGAAAGCTAAAGATTATTATAAAGAAAACAAGGCTATAATCCTCGAATTTACCTATTTAGCATAAGACGGTGCTCTAATCCTCATATTTTTCTACAGGGCTCATTCAATGAGACTAAACTCATTAGATATAACTATTAAGTCCATAAGGACATTCTAAGGTTACCTATCTAAGGTGTTATGGTCTCCTAAGTCTATAGGGAAGGACACCGTTGTGGAGGCTGTTAGAACACGTAAGTGTCCAAGATCTTCATCACTAGAGGAGTCTCTTAAGTTGGATTGAGATTCCTCTGTATCATCCCATGTTGTTGCCATAACATTGCCTTTGGATCTTACTTTGCTAGTGCATATAAAGGCACGATGTCCATAACCCTCAAAGTTGGAACACTGGGTTACACTTGATTTTTTAAAAAACTTATCTATACGCACAAGTTCAACCGATTTACCCTTTGTGTTACAACTCTTCCCTCTACTAAATTTGAGAAATTTCTTAAAATTTCTAGACAATTCATCTTCCTCATCCTCAACATTATTATCACTTTCAGATTTAACAATCTTATGTATATGTGAAATTTTAAAGACGGCTAGTTTCTTTGTTATAAAAGGGTCTTAAAGTGTAGTTCATATGTTTTTAAGGAATCTGAGAGTTCTTCTATAACACCCCAAATTTTTGCTATTTTAGATTTCAAAAAAAAAAAAATCCTTAATTTTTTTTTATATAACTAGCCACGTCGTCACTTATCGACCCTTGACGCTCGAGGTGAGCTTATACATAGCTGGTACCGATAAAGAACCGTACAAATAAGATTGATTAACCATAGAAAACCAATGAATCCAACAGATCACTGAAACATTGAGATTAGCCCCATGATTTGTTCACATAGGGCCCAAATCTAACCGACCTGCCACCAACTAACCAAACAACCGTAACTAAATTAGAGATCTACCCAAACTCGTGCTAGCTATGAATCGGACCTTAATTAATAAACCAAATCAACCCGGTTACTCTTTTAGCCTAAAATTGATGGTTTAGAGTGATCGTGACCGAATCACCATTTTCGTTAATTTCGAATAGGCCATACTGTGAACTTAGTTAATCTATACCTCGACAACTGCGCCCAAGAAATCTCCCTACCCATTTACTCTAGAAATGCTCCGATTATCTGAACAAGTTTTAGACCGCTTGTTAGTGGGTCACTAATTCTGAAATTATAGAGTAATGTTCATCTCACTGGGCTTGTGGTCTATCGCGGGCAATAAATTCAAAAGATGCCTTAAAATGGACGATTTGCGCTGTCTAGTCGGAACTTGTAAAATGCAACTCTCCCAAGTATTGGCCAAAAATCTGAATTTTAAAATAAATGGCTCTGCAACTTAAGATAATAAATTAGGACATTTCAGCCATCGGATTCCACCCAAATTTGCACCGTAGGTTAAAAATATTTCCCTGCACTCGTCCGTCAAATCTGATCCCGATTGAGAAATGGTGACCATTGACTGCAAATCGAACCCTTGCGATAAAACCTTATGTCCGTTAACCGTCAAACTTTGTACAGCCCTTCATCAGGCCATGGTTCACCTATCCCATAAATTAGATAGGCTAGGGGGCCATCAGGGCAGGCCCAACAGTAAGAAATGGGTCCCACAGGGCCATTTGAAGGAATTTATAGAACTCAGGGCCAACTGATTTAAAATTCAGGGTAAAAAAAAACTTTAACCCCCCTCTCTCCCTCATTCCCATAGCAATTTTCAGTAAAGGGAGAGAGAGAGGAGAGAGAGAGAGAGAGAGAGTGAGAGAGAAAGGATGTTGTGAGAGGGGAGCTATGAAATTGGAATTTCCACACTCCTACCTCCATCATCCGCTGGGAACCACAGTCCTACCGCCATAGAGACACGGTGTGGCTGATCTACGGTAACAAATTCGAGTTCTCCTCCATTTTTCTTAAGCTAGGGTCGATGCATGCGCCTTGACACGAAGTTCATGTGACATAGGGCCCCGGCACGTTAAACTTGCAGACTCGGCGCCGCTAGAACAAACTACGAGAACTTCCTATCAACGATAGGTGTGAACCATTACCTTTAGGTGGCTGATTATCGTGCCTAGCATAAATCATAGTGATTTTGTGTGGAAACTATGTCTTCATGTTGCTGAATTTTATGTATTGTTTGGTTTACGATCCATGCGTAAAATTTCACTAAAACTGGGAGAGGGATTTAGGTCCCGAGGTTCCCTGATATGTAGATTACTGAATTTTTGGTCAATTTAGGGAATTGTAGGTGCAGTTCCCCATGTTGCTGATTTTGTACCTTAAATTTCATCACATGCAATTGATAGATGTAATTGGGTGAATTGTTGTCCACTTGTTGAATTGCTGAAGTATGTTGCACTTGACTTCCCCTATGTTACTGATTTGTATGTTATATGTTGGCACATGTAATTGAAATGGTGTAAGTTGGGTGTATGGCTATCCACTTTGTTGAATTGCTGAAATATGTTGAACCTTATTTCCATTGTTGCTGATCTTATAAGATTGACCTTGTTGCATGCGGATGGCTTGTGGGAATCTAGTGTATGCTGTCCAAATTGTCGAAATTCTGAAATATGCTAGTCTCTTTGTTGGAATTGTTGAATATATGCTATACACTTGCGCACATGCTCCTTCGTGGATTGGCCAACCAACCGAAACTCTTTTTGGGCAACCTTTCCGTTGGGTTAGCCCACAGGCAAGTTTGGCCCGACTAGCCAAACCACGAGTTGTCGGCCGTAGTGGACTACATGAGACGTTGTTCTCAGGTCGTACAGTCCGTGATTTGTCTCGTGGGGGTAGATTGGTCCACTAGTTGGCCATCCTTGTATGTTAACCATGATTGTACACACTTGTTCGAACCTGAGGCACCCTATAACTCTTGCGCCCATTGATAACCATAAATTGCGCCCGATAAGACTCATGAGCCGGGGAGGGGATGGTGGTATGGGATACAATGCTCGAGCTGTCGGCCTACGCTGGGGTGACGAGTCTCCCCGTAGTGACCAATGAGCACCAAAGACTCATGAGCCGGGAATGGTGGTATGGGACACTATGCCTGAGTTGTCGGCCTATGCAGGGGTGACGACCTCCCCGTAGTGACCGCGAGCAAGACTCTAATGTCTTAAACGTTTTCGTATGAGCTAAATCTATGGGAATGACAATGTGTAAGCGAGATGTGATGTGTAAAATCATGATTCAATCAATGTTTACAACTTCTAATCATGGATTGATAATTAGAACTCAACTGTAAAATCTATCAGATAACTAAATGTAACGTCTCAGAAAAATCCGTACAAAGACCTGAGTACCACCTCAGGTAGAAATCACTCAGGACCAAATCCTTTAGAAATTAGGCGAGAATTAGCTAGTGCTAAATTAGAGTACCTGTGAGATTAGCACTAATCACTTTAAATACGATCTGCAAGACCCAAAACTTGCAGAATCATCGACGCTACATTACCCTATAATCTAGGGTCAATCTCATTACCTAGTTGCTCTCGGGAGCATTTCAAAATTCCGTATCGGACCTGGACCGCACGTCGAAAGTCCGATTACCTCGAAAGATACCGTTATGACCACCTTGCTGGGCTTGACTACCATCTCGGAAATCAAGTCCTAACAGTGTCCAGAAACGCGCAACTTGAGCCCGGAGCGAGAAGTGTGTGAGAAACGTGAATATATTTAGAAATAAAATCTAAACTTAAGTAAACTGAGACTTGTCACTTCGGGCCAAATAAAAGAATTCAAACCGTCAGAATCTGACCCAAATACACCCTCGGATCAGGGAAAATTTCCACGCATGGCAGTGTACTAGTGACCCTGATTGAGTGCCGGTGACCGTTGAACTAAAACTGGTCCGCCACGGGCGATCTGGAAACCCGATTAGAACGAAAACTCGGCTTGACCTAGATCCAAGGTCAGGAAACTTAAGTCCAACCGCACGCAAAAAAGGGGGCTTCAGAAGTGCTCCGTTGGATCGAAACTGATTTCATTTGGACATAACCTAAGTATACCATGACCCTGGGGTCATTCTCATCGGTTTTGGGCTTATAAAAAGGGCTTCTTAAACTCTCTCTCTCATAACCCATACGAATTCCTAAACCCTAGAAGGAAAAGAGAGAGAAAGAGAAGGAAAGAGAGAGAGAGAGAGTGTGTGGGAGTTTGCTCTCGGGATTAAATCCCGCCACTCCACTTACCATTTCATCACTTCTGAATCGCTAATCCGGCATTCCCAATAACGCACTTGGGTAAGAAAACCTAAACCTGATCTATTTTAGGGTTTCAGATAGTGTAAGTTATGAAATAGCTAACAAAATTCATGTTATAGGTCACCAATCCGCCGTTGACAAAGACTAAGTGTCTAAAACGACTCCGTTACGCATTTACCGGCGTAAGGTGTGGACTATAAACGTATAGGTTATGGTTTTCAAGCTTTCAATGTCGGTAATGATTTATTACTGACATGGATGCTATTTCACATGCCCAATGCGATGTCTGTCTAGCCTTTCAGATATATATGAACTACGTTGAGTTTAGGTTAATCCATGTGTTTGTTGAAATAATCGTTTAAGTATGAAATTTGAATTTGAGTTTGCCATGATTAACTGCTGTCTATGTATGCTAGATGTACATGTAACAACCCCTGGATGAAAGGATTACCCCTAATACATGTTATATCAACATACGTTGCATAGGTTCTATTGTGTAGCCTAAGTGTTTGTGAAAATGACTGAATGAGTATAGAATTTGCATTCGTGCTCGCCATGATTAGCTGTCATGGATATATGATTGTTGTATAGGCGATAACCCTTTGGCGAGAGGATTGGCCCTAATACGTATGATAACTAATATATATCATATATGATGGAATGCGTAGGCTAAGTGTTTGTAAAAGGTCTGAATGAGTTAGTAGTTAGTAAGGAGTACCTGTATGCGGGTTGAGATATGATTCTCAACTACCTTAATGATGTGTATGATTTCCTCCATGCATGTCATATTCTGATGTCTGGTTCTTTATGAATTGAATGTGTGCGAATTCATGTTTACATTGCATTTCAGAACATGTTCATGTGATTGTATGATTTGAAATATTGATACATTACTGCTTTAACTATCTTGTCGGATATTTTGTTGTACTTGAATGTGGTTGGGGCTATCATATAGTCCAGGCAATCGGTAACAGGCCTCGAATTGGTGGCTAAGATTATTTCACCACACAGGAGGTGTTCGATGAATCCGAGTCGTACTTGGGTTGTCGACAGTGGTTAGGCCACACAGAGTGCTTACACACTTCATGTCAATTAACTCAACGTGTGCTCGTACTAGTCGAGCTCGTCAAGTAACCCGATTGGCCCGATGTATGTTTGTAAGTGCTATATTTATATCCATGTTTGTTGTCAAATTATGGTGCCAAAATCACTGTTATATATCTTGCATAAGTGAAGCTCTCTCAAAGATCTACATTCATGAATAAGCTAAGCTCACAACAAGCAAAGCTCACGAGTACAAAGATCAAACTTGAATGCAAGAAACTACTCACAAGACATGACTCAAGCTGCAAGACTTCATGAAGAGTACAAGGCAGTTCATAAAGAACTCAAGACATGTACAAGGCAGTTCATAAAGAACTCAAGACACTTTCAAGATTGAGCTACATCAAGATTTCAAGATTGAACTACATCAAGACTTCAAGGCTCATACTTCAAGGTCACTAGTTCCTAATATTTCAATGTCCTTACTTCATGGTTGAGGTTTGACTGACCTTAGGTTGACCTTAGAAGTAGGTCACTTTGGATACATAAATCGAATGTTATTTTACATAAGTTTGGTCTATTCTTCGACTAGTCCTAGGCCTTCTTCGACTAGTCCTAGAGTTGCTTCGACCAGTCTAAGAAATTCCTCGATCAGTCGTAAGTTTGTTACAAAAATCGAATAATTTCTGTTAGGCTTCGACTAGTACAGGAATCTGTTTCGACCAGTCGAAGGAACAGTGTCGACTGCTTCTTCGACCAGTCGTATATCTTCGATTCAAAGTCCAGCGATAATTCACAAGGTCTTCGACCAGTCGAAGGAGACCTTCGACCAGTCGAAGGTGACCTACGACCAGTCGAAGGAGGCCTTCGACCAGTCGTAGAACGGTCAAAGTTTATCGCGCCCGATTTTTTTCAAATCTGTTATTTCTTTGACTAGTCAAAGAGCTCCTTAGACCAGTCGAAGATGCGATCTGCTCACCTATAAATAGAGCACGAATCTCAGAAGAAATCATCGAATTAATTAATCCATTCAAGTCAATCTTCGTCGAACTTCTGAGAGATAATTCTGTGCTCCATCTAAGCTAAGTGTGCTTATTTAATATTCTCTTTCCTTAGCTTTATTTAATTGATTTTGTTTCTGCTATTCCAATCAATTTGATAAGAGGAATTGTTATTCCCTTTCTTTGGAATCAAAATCAATTAAGGCAAGCCCTACTTGGTTAATTTAAAATCTATTAGAATTAGAACCATAGTAATTGAGTACTGGACATTGAACTTGGACATTCAATCATCTACTCTGATTTGGTTCTACTGGGCTGCTACAACGAAGGAGATAATCAGGTATTTTACGTTTAATTGAATTCCTTTCTGTTTTGGTTTCTTTCAAGATTTGCCAGAAAAATCTTGTTGTATTGGTTATCTGAGGAGAGCCAGGAAAACTCAGAAGTGGGGTTTTTTTTTAATTGTGTAAGCCCACAGACAAAGACACAATTGTAAAGGTTTTGGTGAACCTGGGAAAACCTATTTGTTAGTGAACGCTAATATCCCCTATGTGAGGATATTAGGAGTGGAGTAGCATTTTGTGTGGCTGTTGTTTAACAGTTGGTGAACACACAGGCGAACCACTATAATCCCTTGTGTTGTGGTTGAATGATTTATACTTCTAATCTTTAATTATTCTTTGTGGGATGTATGTATGGTGATAAATGTTGTAATCATTTAATTCAAGCATTGTGAGAATTTTGTAATAGTTTAGAATTTATTTCTGTTATTCCTTATCAGCTTGATATTCAATTTCTTTTAAAAGTTGTTCCAGCAAGGTTGCCCTACCATTTTTATGGTGTATGGCTGTCCCTAGAACAATACATTTATGATTACAATTTATTTCAATTCAGTTTGTATTTATTTCTTTATTCCTCTTTGTTTGAGATTTGATACAAAGATCTTTCTAGAAATAAGGTTGTCCTACCATAAACTTTGGTTTTTGGTGAAGGTTGTCCTTAGAACAACATTTGTATCAACCTCTCAAGATCTAAATTTTGAGGTTGTTTCACTTTCCTGCATTGTAATTTACTTTAGCTATCATATTCTTCTTAATTCCGCTGTTATAAGTTTTATTTGGCATTGTCCTATTCACCCCCCCTCTAGGACATATAGCTTGGCCTTTTCAATGTTCACCATGTTTGGACACTACTGCTTGAACCTAAGGTACCAAACCCACCAGTGGAATCCCCATTAACCTTGGTACCTCGTCGATCGCTAAGATTCATGAGCCAGACATGGTGGTATGGGACACCGTGGTCGAGCTGTCGTCCTACGCTATGGCGATGAGCCTTCCATAGTGACCAGTAAGCAACACCGCCTCGTGAGCCGAATACGATGGTATGGGACACTGTATTCGAGCTGTCAGCCTACACTGATCAGGTGATGAGCCATTTGTAGTGACTCGAGCATACTCTGAGACTGCGTTGAGGTGACGAGCCTTTTTCGTAGCCAATAGAGTATAAACTAGGCCTGCTCTAGTAAGGCGACGAGCCTTTTTGCAGTGACTTAGAACCACAACATGGTATGGGAGTTGCTAGGACTGATGACCCTCGACCGCATTGTTAAGAACTGATATGAGGGAGGTATCTTAGCTTCCCAATCCTGCTGTATGAATAAACCTAAGTAAGAACTGGACTAACACGATCATAACATTGCATTGCACGATGCTGGCGAGAAAGTAGCATGGGTCTGGAGTGGTGCATGCTGCGACCATGAGATGAAGTTCGCAGAGGGAGTGCAGGTGAGGGCGTGCATCATTTCATATCATCCTTGCATTAATAAGAGTACTTAGGGCTGAATTGTTGTACTGCTTGATTAAATTGATAACATGTTAACCTTTGCATTATAATTTCACTGAGTTAGCTACTCAGTCCCACGTTCTAGGACGGTGTGTGCACACCAACCAGACCTGTCTTAGCTGCAGGTGTGGAGGCGATGCCTACGAGGCAGAGCCAGACTATGAGGATGACGAGGAGGCATTTTCTTTCATGCAGTTTTCAGGTGGGTTCGTGTGAGTCGTGGCCTGATCAACGTGGACTTCTGGGATGTTGAATAGATGCCCTTACACTCGCTATTTTATCTTTTGAATTACACATGTATATTCATTTTTGGTCCATTTTGGAAAGTATACATGTATATATTTAACTTGGTAACATGTTCGTGTGAGAATTCATGTTTACATTGCATTTCAGAACATGTTCATGTGATTGTATGATTTGAAATAGATCCATTACTGCGTTAACTATCTTGTAGGATATTTTGTTATACTTGAATGTGGTTGGGCTATCATATAGTAGGCAATCGGTAACAGGCCTCGAATTGGTGGCTGAGATTTTTCGCCACACAGGAGGTGTTCAATGAATTCGAGTCGTACTTGGTTTATCGACAGTGGTTAGGCCACACGGAGTGCTTACGCACTTCATGTCAATTAACTCAATGTGTGCTCGTACTAGTCAAGCCCGTCAAGTAACCCGATTGGCCTGATGTATATTCACCATGTTTGGACACTACTACTTGAACCTAAGTACCAAACCCACTAGTGCAATCCCCATTAACCTTGGTACCTCGATCCGCTACGACTCATGAGCCGGACATGGTTGTATGGGACACCGTGGTCGAGCTGTCGGCCTACGCTGTGGCGACGAGCCTCCCCATAGTGACCAGTGAGCAACACCACCTCATGAGCTGAATACGGTGGTATGGGACACTGTATTCAAGCTGTCGGCCTACACTGATCAAGTAACGAGCCCTTTGTAGTGACCTCGAGCATACTCTGAGACTGCGTTGAGGCGACGAGCCTTTTCCGTAGCCAATAGAGTATAAATTAGGCCTGATCTAGTAAGGCAACGAGCCTTTTTGTAGTGACCTAGAACCACAACATCGTATGGTAATTACTAGGACTGACGACCCTAGACCGGATCATTGTTGGGAATTGATATGAGGGAGGTATCTTAGCTCTCAATCCCGTTGTATGAATAAACCTAAGTACGAACTGAACTAACATGATCATAACATTGCATTGCACGGTGCTTGGCGAGGAAGTAGCATGTGTTTAGAGTGATGCATGCCGCGACCGTGAGATGAAGTTCGCAGAGGGAGTGCAGGCGAGGGCATGCATCATTTCATATCATCCTTGCATTAATAAGAGTACTTAGGGCTGAATGTTTGTACTGCTTTATCATTACTGCTTGATTGAATTGATAACATGTTAACCTTTACGTTATACTTCCACTGAGTCAGCTACTCACTCCCATGTTCTGTGATGGTATGTGCACACCAACCAGACCCTGTCTTAGCTGTAGGTGGAGGCGATTTCTACGAGGCGGAGCCGGACTATTAGGATGACGAGGAGGCATTCTCTTTCATGTAGTTTTCAGGCGGGTTCATGTGAGCGTGGTGGCTTGATCGACGGGGACTTCTGGGATGTTGACTAGATGCCCTTACACTCGTTATTTGTCTTTTTGAATTACACATGTATATCATTTTTGGTCCATTTGAGAAGTATACATGTATATATTTAACCTGGTAGCATGTTCACACTCTGGAGACTTACAACAGTTTATACACTTTATATATCTATCATAGGTCTTCCGCTTGCGTAATTTAATTGTCTCTGGAGTATGATATGTTGTTTTGGTGTAATCTCACTCATGTTTAATGCACTAACATGGACAACATTTAATCATCATTATCTATGTTGCATAAGTGATGCGTTGGAACTCAAGAGTAGAGCTTATGCTCGACCCCCGATTTTCAGGGCGTTACAGTAAATCCAAGAGACATAAATCCCCAACACTCCGTATCGTATACTTCTCAAATCATGACTATCCTTCAAAATCACTTCGAATTCACAAGAATGTCTAGAAAAATGTTAAAAATTTTCACAGTTTTTGCTTAAGACCGAAAAAAAAAACACTGATTAAGTAACCTAATCTCCACTCCAACCTAAAATCTACATAGTCTTCAATGTAAAAGATATGAGCATGCCAATGCACATGAGACAATGAAATTGAAAGAGAAGTGATGGGAGATAGTACCTGATGAGGAGATTAAACGGCTTCTTTCAAAGAGATCTCAGTATGAAAGCGGGTCAGCACAAGAGTGAAATCAACGAAAGTAAACTAACTTAATGGCATAAAACCGACTATCCTAGAACGACATAAAGAAAAACTACCCTGGTCCTATGAAGTAACAAATTCTAATCCTCAACTGTGAAAGCACGGGAAATCTACTCAGTCATGCATCCAGGTTCTTCCTTTGGCTAGTATCTTGGTAAATTTCTCAGAAGATTTCTCAACAAGATCATCCAGAAGCCCCTTTTTACAGTAGGCTGGATGTCTGGATCATGAATGTCTAGAGAAATTGATAGACCTCAGCAGAAAGTTTCCTTCTAATTTTTTAAGTGTCCAAAGTATATATGATTCACCTGTGGCAGAAAAAATTTTGAAGTTACTACACCCATGATGAATCAGAGACTACAAGCAGATGAAATTCAGAAAAATTCGTAGTAGGCATTGTAATCTCAACACACGCTGAAGTTTCAATCTTCAGTTCAATTCTCAACTCCTCCTCCTTTAATGGTAAACATTCACGATCTGGGGGAGGAGGGTACTTCAGAATAAGGTTCTCTCGATCCGTGACGACTACCGAGGTATGTCTTGCGAGGCATCCACTATTCTTGTATCATGGGATCATTTGAATCTGCAAAGTGTGTCAAGCAATCATCTAAAGATTCGAAACATTCAGTTGAAAGGAGTTCATTCATCCTATCTAGATCTGTGATGATATGCCCAATAACTCCTTTATCTTTCTCAAGAGTAGAAATGAGCATATTCTCTTGTTGCTGTTCAAGGTAACAAGAAATCACCACCTGGTATGTTGCATCTTGACCTAAATAGTCATATTTCAAATCAGAGGTCAAAGGTGTTAGGTCAAGCTTCGGTGCTATGAGGTTAGATGGTAGAGGCACTGCATCAGTTTGGGGCAACTCTTCAAATTGTGGCCTCCACTGGTTAACTTCAAGTACCGACGCAGTATCAAGCATGAAACCCGTCTCCTTGATCATGTCATCATTAAAATCATGGGAGTAGGCCAGGCCTAGCTCTAGAGGGTCAGAGGATAAGATCAGAGGTTGTTTATCTTCACGAAAGAGTCAATCATGTTAATGTCGTAGAAATCGTCATATCCTCCAACCGTTTGCCAGTATTGAAAAATATTTTAACTCCAATGTATATTCCTGAAAGACATACTCATGACTCCATTCCTTCAATTGATGATTGCATTAGAAGTGGCAAGGAATGAATGGGCGACCAAGAATGACGGGAATCTGAGTGCTCATGTTACTGATGGGTTATGTATCTAGGACGATAAAATCTACTGGATAGAATCTGTCAACCTAGACTAACACATCCTCGATTACCCCTCTCGGTACACAAACTGATCGATTGGCAAGTTGTAATATGGTTGAGGTGGGTTTTAATTCACCCAAACCTAACTATTTGTACACCGAATAGGGAATCAGATTTACGCTCGCTCCTAAGTCAAGAAGTGCGTACACAACTTAATAGTTCCCGATTACACATGATATGGTTGGGCTACCAGGATCCTTGAATTTTTGCGGCACATCTTGTTTTAAGATGGACTCACTTTCTTAGTCAAGAAGATTTTCTTTTTTTTAATATTTGTCGTCTTTTGGTCGTACATAAGTCTTTCAGAAATTTGGCATATGAAGGCATTTGTTTTATGGCATCAAGTAGAGGAATATTGACCTTCACTTGTTTAACACCTTAAAATATCCTGAGAGTTAAGAGAGGTTTGGTGTAACCAACCATTGGGGAAATGGAGCAACTGACTTGTCTTGAAGTTCCAGTTTTGTCACGCCCTAAACTCGGAAACCAGGCTCACAAAATTCTCGATGTCCGAATTTGGTGCCGACAGCCTCCGTAGTACCCCATTCTCGGCTCCGGCGTCCATACACCAGATTCCGATCCTGGGATCCTACAAGGAGGATTTTCCAATGTACATTTTACTCGTAAGAAGCATAACCACAAGTATACCCAAATCGCAAAGGTAACATCATAATCACATATCCACTAATATAATCATTTGAATACAATGCTAAAAGGGAAATACATATATCCAAAATCAAAGCTTCAGAGGTTCGCTGCATGCTCCAAGCTCAATGCTGCAACAACCTAACGCCACCTGCATGGATCTATCGTGCATAAGCTTATAGAAAGCTTAGTAGGTGGTGAAAGTGTGTGCACAAGGTAAGTGCAAGAAGTAAGCAATATCAGAATAATCAGAGTAAGCGAAAATAGTGACAAGTCCATGAGTCAAACAATATCAGAGTAATCAATACATATCAGCTATGCAAATGAGTCATAAAGAGCCAAATATCAGATGCCGAGGATGTAATATCATATGCAATTCCTGACGAGCCATATACCATCTACCTTATCTAGGCCATACATCAGACCTGCACGCATTGCACGATCATGTAGGGGCAACTCTGTCATACAAGGAGTCCCATAAGCATCTCCGCCCAATGACATATGCTCTAATCAATCATCCATCACAACATGCGTGCAAATGATGGGGGTCCACAGAGAAGGACAGTGGATCTATTCCAAATATCAAGATAGGCTCATTGATTAAAAAACGCGTCACGATAGTAAGGAAAGAATCCAACTTATAACCAATGCAACATCGGACGATGCTCCTGATGTGGGACAAAGTTCTGCCTTTACTGTGTGCACAGTAGCCTGTCAATCACTGGTCTGCGCTCAGGTCATCATGCCCCGCCCCACTCAGTGTCCGCCCACGTGCGCCCACCCACATGTGATCATAGTGATGGAGCGTCACAATATCCCCCAGCAAGGGCAGATCCGAGTCTAAGTGCAATAAGTGGGCTTCCTTACCCTCTCTATCGCGCAATAAACTGGACTTTCCTATGGGCCTAATATATACAAGGTGGCTCCAAGGTGTAGGTATCATGATGTTATGTGTTACATACTTATAATCGGTATCGATAATCGGCACTGATAATCGGTCTCGACAATCGGCTTCGATAATTGGCGTCGACAATCGCGGCCTCGATATTCGTCCCAATAATCGACCTCGACAATCGGCCACGACAATCGAAATCGGCCTCGATAATCGGAATCAGCCTCGACAATCGAAATCAACCTCGACAATCGGAATCGGCCTCAATAATCCGAATCGATAATCGGTCATGATAATCCGCTCAACAATCGGCATCGATGAGAATGGGCCTAACAAGGCCCAAGGGAAGGTCAAATGTGGACATTCAACCATCATTGCCCATCATGTGGACATTACCAACATTGCTCTAAGGACTGGCCCACATAAACATCATTACATACATCATGGCAAAATCACACATCACATCAAGCCTTGAAAACACAACAGGTGGGCCCTGCACCTGCGCCTCAAATACATCACATGGGCCTCTCATATACATCACGTCGGGCCGCATCACATGGGCTTCATATACAAGACATCGGGCCTCATCATATGGGCCCTCATATACAACACGTGGGCCGCATCACAGGGCTGCACCAATGGGCTCAAATACGTCAAGTGGGCCACATCACATGGGCCGCACCAATGGGCCTCACACACACTAAGTGGGCTGCATCCATGGGCCGCACCAATGGGCAATATACAGCAAATAGGCCGCATATACATTAAAAAAATGAATCATGTTGAAAGATCACCTGGGCCATACTACAACTGGCAGTGGAGGGTAATGATTTCTACCGTTAAAATGCACAGGGCCCACCATAGAAAACCGTGGGAGTAGCCACACCACCGTTGAAACATTTATAAGACCCACTGTTATGTATTTTTGAGATCCAACCTATTCATGAGTTAACATAAAATAAGTGAAAAACAAATTATCAGACTGATGGAAACTACCGTGGCTCCTAAGAAGTTATGAACGGTGGATGTCACTGTCCCCACCATTGAAATTAGGACTTTAGATTTGACTCATTCCCTTTGGGATGCCATAAAATAATCTCTAAAAATGTTGGACGGTATAGATTACAACGCATGCATCATGATGGGTCCACCGTCCAAGGTCTGGACGGTATGGATCCACACGATGGATGGATGGAGAAGATTTCACATACATCACGGTGACCCCGTGCTTCCTGCTGCAATATATCAGCAGCTTGCAGCAGCTTCTGGCCCACCGTCCATCATACGGACGATGCAGATTGATATAGATGGATGACATTGATGAAACATATATATCAAGGTGGTCCACGTCCAGTCATCTGGACGGTTAGAAACCTGAGGGGTAGCAGTTTGTCCATTCCTCCAACTGCTACCCTGATGACCAGCGTGGGTAAAAACACATATCGCATGGCCTCATGGCCTGGACGGTGTGGAATTCACATGTACAGCATGATGGGTCCCATGGAAGCTGCTGACGTCTCCAGCAGATGCATATCTGGTGGAACCCACAGTT
>JAJHSJ010000770.1:0-43580 GCA_021015155.1 Magnolia officinalis | reverse complement strand
GTTGCATAGAGTCATCTGTGTTTTGTGGTCCATTTTACCGTTGAATCTAATTCATTTTGTTTTCATGCCTTAAAATGATCTGAGAAAATGGATGGACAGCTTAGATTTACAGATACATCACGGCGGGCCCACCGCAGAACTGACCATTCGGGGCCAGAGACGGGCGGGAGTAGGACGCAATCCGCGTCCGTGGAATACACTTTAGGATCGGACACGTGACGCTCCACAACTACGGTCGATGCTTTCCTCTCTGAATTTCCAATCAAACGTACGGTCAGGATGGAGATTGGAATTTCGACGTACGCGTGGACAGATAATTCAAGCGAATTTCTATAATTTTTAATGAGAGCTGGACGTACGGTCATGGTTCGCTACTATTTTCTCTCGTCCACCGTACACGTGACAGAACTGTGGGGTCCGGACAGTCAAAAATGGGACGCGGATCGGGTGCGGTGGTGTGTAAATGTGGTGGGCGCTGTGGGGCCCAACGTGATGTATTTATTTAATCTACGCCGTCCATCCGTTTTGGCCCGTCATTTTAGTTTGTGAAACCAAAACTTTAGTAGATCCGAAGTTCAAGTGGACCACAACATCGTAAACCGTGTTGATTGAACGCTCATCATTAAAAACTTGCTGGGAGCCCACAAAAGTTGTCTCTGGCTGATATTTATATTTTCCATTCATCCAGGTCTGAGTGACCTTATCAACGGGTTGGATGATAAATAAACATTATAATCGGCCTTGGAAAGTTTCAACGGTGGGTGTTATTATCTCCCATCTCCTGTGGTGTGGTCCAGTTGAACTTCGTATCAGCTTTATTTTTGGGTTAATGCTCTAAAATGATCTGGAAAAACGGATGGACGGCATAGATATAAAACATATACATCACGTTGAGCCCCACAGAGCCTAATACATCAACGCAGCAGCGGGTGGTGTTCGCAACACGACCTAATCCGCATGCTAAAAACGTTGGCTACACTGTAGATAAACGTTCTCTATCACGCCGTTGATCGGACAATCATAACCGTCAGATTAGGCTCATTTAATTTCAACCGTGTACCATTTGCTTTTATGGGGTTTACTAATTGGAGATTCGTGTGAGAGCCCTGTCCAGGCAGTCACACGTGCCAATACAGATCTTCTTGCCTTTGAAATCAAGCGAGCTTTGCGTACTCAGTACCTATAGCGTACATCCGTTTTACCAGATAAATTATGCATGATCCAATTGAGCAAATACAAATCTCAAGTGGAATACACCGTAGGAAAAAGTGTGAATTGAATGCCAACCGTTGAAAACTTCATAGGGCCACATAAATCTTTAATCAACTTGATTTTTTGTATTTTCCCTTCATCTATATCTGTATATCTGTGTGACCTTACGAAAAGATTAGATGACAAATAAATATCACTGTGTCCGTAGGAAGGTTTTAACTGTGGAAGTCATTATCCCTACTGTTTCCTGTGGTGTGGTCTGCTTTAACTTTGGATATGCTTTAATTTTTGCCTAATGTTTTAAAATGATCTGGAAAAACAGATGGACGGCATGGATAGTACACGTACATCTATGGTGGACCCTACAGAGTTTACTAAGTTAGATGGAGCATACAAAGTATCTGTGTGGGTTTCACGTGATGGAAGCATAGTGACTGATGCGTTGACGTCAGCAAGTTCTATGGTCCCATAACCATTTGGAAAACTAGTGGTAAGGCTTGAAATTAAGAAAATTAAGATCAAAAGAAAAAGTGGACTACATTACAAAAAGCAGTGGGATTGAACGTCTACCATTGAAACCTTTACGGGGTAACAGAAGTTTTGGATCAATATATTATATTTGATTTTTCCTTTTGATCTGTGTGACATTGTGAACAGAGATGGAAAATGAATCTTATTATGGGCCCTACTAATGTTTTAACAGTGAAAATCACTGTTCCTACTATTTGTGGTGTGGTCCACTTAAGTTCTAGATATGACTCATTTTTGGACTTATGCTTTAAAAGGATCTCCCAAAATGGATGAACGTACGTTGTGGATATAATA
Organism: Magnolia officinalis; assembly: GCA_021015155.1. Taxonomy (NCBI): domain Eukaryota; kingdom Viridiplantae; phylum Streptophyta; class Magnoliopsida; order Magnoliales; family Magnoliaceae; genus Magnolia; species Magnolia officinalis. The sequence continues at coordinate 41,543 of JAJHSJ010000770.1, read as the reverse complement.
AATACATCACTGTGGGCCATGTTACTTGATCTTAGTTTGGACCGTTCGTACAACTCGGAGCCTGAGTAGCATCAGCACTCGTCTTCGCACGACATAATTTTATGTCAGAAGATCTAAGAATCGATTAAAGCTTAGATCTTGAACACGTGTTAATACTGGAATCTTGGCCTGCCTGTAGCTAATACCAGACAATCATAACCATCTGATCACACCTTTTAATTTGACCAGGGACCATTTTGTCTGTAGTTCTTCGTTTTAGCCACTGATCGGATGGTCAGGATCATTCAATCAGTGTGATTTTGGGAAATATGTGCCATCCAGGAGGGGCCCACTGTTTGTACACGTGGAGCGCATTGTTCTGAAAAATCGAACCGTTGATATGATGGGCCTCACGACGTATGAGCCACGTGTAAAAGGTCCAAGAGTGGACAATTCTTGACCATTCAATAGATTGGGCAAGAAATAGACAGTTAAGAACGTAAACAGTACAACCAAGAGTCAATCGGGTGGATAATTGATACTTGGAACTGTCAGGCCCATTGTACGGATGGTCAGATAAACGTGGGCTCCACTTGTACAAACTGGAATATTTTACAGGGGAGTTTTAAGATACTCTGGCAGAGTATGACGTTTGATAGGCAGGCGGAAGCGGATTGGCTGGTATCCCACACACAGCTATATTGCTGATGTATGTACGTGCCGTGCGAAGACGAGCGCTTACACTCCGAGTTGTACGAACGGTTGAAAGGAGATCAAAGTTTTTAATGCCCTGAAAATCGAGGGTCGTGTATACACTCAACACCCGAATTCCCGGGGTCACTTATGACCGGTTTTCATTAATATGCTATTAATCCAGTCAATGCGCAGCCTGGAAATTTCTAGAATATGAAGCACAACCAAACGAGTCTACTGAAATGAAAGAGATCAAGATATACACATATACATGTCCCAAAATAATAAAGGGGTCGCACATGGCGTCACCAACAAAATCGTAAAAGAATAGCAAGTCCAAAAAGAATAGGACTGAGCCCGCTGCTCAGCGATCCATCGACTCATTTACGGGTCCGGTGAGGTCCCGTGCATCAGCTGAAAGTATGACAAGTCCTCCTCCTCGTAGAGAGTAGCATCGCCATGATCCACCTACTATGCCTCCCCTGCATTTATGAGAGAGTCTGGTTGGTGTTTTAAAAACACCGTCCCAGAGTGGGAGTGAGTGATCAACTCAATGTGTACTATTAGTCTTAAGTTATTTAAAAACACCGTCCCAGAGTGGGAGTGAGTGATCAACTCAATGTGTACTATTAGTCTTAAGTTATAACAGACATCAATTGTAATATGAATTTAATGAAAACAGTCAATCATCAACACCTCCTATAACTCTTATCAAATGAGCATGCATGCGGGATGATATGATGCATGCCTTACCACAACACGCTCCCTCGAGTGACTCCATCTAACGATTGCATATGACTACACTCCCTCAGAGTGACCTCGACTTCCGAGTCGCCACCCTAACTAATGCGATGCAATGCGATCGTGTTAGCCGAGTTATTAGTTAAGTTCATTCATCCGTCAGGTTGGAGAATCTGATAACCCCACGTATCAATGCCCTAAGTTGGTTGCGAGACCAGGCCCCATCAACGCGTGAGGCCGAGACCCCACGGTCCGTGATCCCGTCGGGTTCCTCATCCCCGACTTCAAGCACATGAAGAGTGCCGAGAGAAAGGGATCGCTCGCGGTCACTACGGGGAGGCGCGGTTCCCCAGCGTAGGCCGACAGCTAGGACACAGTATCCTATTCCACCATGCCCAGCTCACGAGACTGTGGACCAGTTGCAATCTAGTTATCAATGGGCTACAGTGGTTGTAAGGTGTTCCAGGTTCCATACATAGGTGAGCAAACAGGGTTAACATACAAGGTTGGTCAGACAGTAAGCTAGACCGCACGAGTCAGGCGAGTGTGAGACGAGTAACCTCGGGCACAAGTGTAACGCCCTAAAAATGGAGGTCTTGCATATACTCGACTCCCAAGTTTCCGGGTGTCACTTATAACCGATTTTTACTATAATTTGCACTTAATCAAATGTAAAGGCGCAGCGTAGAATTACTTGGAACATGAAGCACGATCACAACTAATCTGCTGAAATAAAAAGAGATTAATATATATAGGTCAAAAGAATATAAATGGGGCGCACAAGGCGTCGCCCAACAAAAATATAAAATGTTATGTCCAAAGAATGGTGCGCTGAGTCTACTACACAGTAATCCAGAATCCAGTCTCCTAAGCCGATGATGGGCCGTCCATCAACTGGAAGTAGGATAGCTCGTCATCCTCCTCGAGGCTCGATTCGCCGAGCTCCTCGTACTCCGCATCACTTGTAGCTAAAGAAGAGTCTGGTTGGTGTTTTAAAACACCATCCCAGAGTGGGAGTGAGTGATCAAATCAGTGTGTACTATTAGTCTTAAGTTATAATAGGCATCAATGTAATATGAACTTAATGAAAAACAGTCAATCATCAACACCTAGCTACTCTTATTAAATGTTCATGTATATGGGATGATATGATGCATGCTCTTGCCACACGCTCCCTCGAGCGACTCCATCTAACGATCGCATATGACAACACTCCCTCAGAGTGACCTTGACTTCCGAGTCGCCACCCTAACTAATGCGATGCAATGCGATCGTGTTAGCCGAGAGTTATTAGTTAAGTTCATTCATCCAGCAGATGGGGAATCTGATACACCCCACGTATCAATGCCCTAAACTGGTTGCGAGGCCAAGGCCTCATCAAAGCGTGAGGCCGAGACCCCGCGGTCCGTGATCCTGTCGGGTTCCTCATCCCCGACTTCAAGCACATGAAGAGTGCCGAGAGAAAGGGATCGCTCGCGGTTACTACGGGGAGGCACGACACCCCAGCGTAGGCCGACAGCTCGGACACAGTGTCTCATTCCACCATGCCCGGCTCACGAGACTGTAGACAAGTTGCAATCGGTTATCGGTGGGCCACTTACGGTTATAGGGTGTTCCAAGTTCCATACATGTGTGAGCAACCAGGGTTAACAAGCAAGGTTGGTCGGACAGTAGGCTACACCGCACGAGTCAGGTGAGCGTGAGACGAGTGACTTCGGGCACAAGGGACCCATGTAGTCGAACTACAGCCACCCGAACACACCCCGCCCAAGCCCACGGATCTAGCCCTAGTGTAGTCCTACCGATGGGACTACCGTCTCTCATCATGTTCCTGACCAACCAAGAGGGTGAATGGGATCCATAACATGCCAACTATCAATGCATCATCTAACATAAACAACATCATGTTCTCATGCTTCCCAACATAAAATTCTAAATTTCTACTAACATGTAAAGCTAATAATATCATGAACCAGGTGTGTGTGTGTGTGTGGTGTGGGGTTGGTGAGAAGTTAAGCACTTCCTACCTCCCTTAGAACCAAAATACACAAAAATAAAGGAATCATACATGTTATAGGGCACATCATATGAGAAAATCAAACAAGGCATGAGCAGATAGTCGTCCATACACAAAATCATGTGAGAGGCAAGAACAACATCATATGGGAGCCAAACATACAATTCTAACAAACATAAAAGTCCTAGGATTTCTCTAGATTCTCCAAACATAGCATTCAAGCAACCAAAATCATTAAATACATACTAAAATTGGTGCTAGGCCACCTAAGAGCAATAGTCCGCACCTTCGGATTGTTGGAGATTCAGAAAATGACCTAGGAATGAGGGCTTTAAGGTAGATTGGCCGGAATCCCTAGAGCAAGCACTTACATGTTAAAGATCCAAGTCAAACCCTCTTCAATACATGGATTTCAAGAGGAAGAGAGTGAATGATCTTACCTAGATGACCAATGAACGATTATTGTGGTGGTGGAGGAGAGTCTCTCCTTTGAGGAGAGGTAGGGAGTTGAAAGACTTGATTCCTTTGCGCCCCACCTTGATTTAGGGTCCACCTTAGTTCTTCTTCACCCGCACTTTCTTTTTCTTTCTCTCTTGCTCTCCCTTTTTCTCTCTTTAGTGGTTGTAGTAAAGAGGGAGTTATGACACAGCTAGGGTTTATTTCCTAGACTTGGGTCCCTTGGCCCCAAGCTTCCACAAATTCTCAAAATAGCCCTATAGGACTCCCTATTGGTGTTGGGGCGGTCCTAACACCTATTTGGCCACCAAACTTGGTGTGTAGGTGTCTCATGGCCCGATGAGGGGTCATGCAAACTTTGGGAACAAACGGATGAATGAGTATGGGGTCTGAGCATACGATTTTGATCTTTAAGTGGCCCGGTGGGGCCCATTTCGGTGATTGGGGTGGATCTGGTAGCCCCCCAGCCGTGAAACTTATAGGATAGGTGCTCCATGGCCCGATGAAGGGTCATGCAAAATTTGGGAATGATCGGATATGGGGTTTGATCGTACGGGTACGATTTGCGATCAACGGTCACCGTTCCATTATCGGGTCCCAAATTTGGTGGACGGGCGTTGAAAAATACATCAAACCTTCACTGTAAATTTGAAAAAAATTCGACCGCTGGAACGCCTGGTACCTCGGTTTCATTTGCAAGTGCCAGATTTCAATTCTGGCATTGGCGGGGTGCATTTGGCAAGTGTCAGATCCCAATTCTGGGTGTCCACTGGGTCCGTGGTCCACGACGGAGTGAGTGAGATCTTCAGTTCCCAAATTTTTAGATTTTTCCGACCCTTCTCGGTCGCTGAGTGGCCCACACGGGCTGTTGCTAAGTGTAAACAGGCCATCTGGCTGGCGGGCCGCACTTGGCCCGATCATGACCAGACTGGTCTACTCGTGTATAAGCTAATATTGAGTGCTAACGGTCAGTAAGTGATAATATAAGCTAATAAAAAAAAATCCAAAGATTTTTGAAAATCCAAAACAGTGAAAATCCAAGACGTTACAACAAGGGACCCATGTAGTCAAACTACAGCCACCCGAACACTCCCGCCCAATCCATGGATCTAGCCCTAGCGTAGTCCTACCGATGGGACTACCGTCTCTCATCATGTTCCTGACTAACCCAAGAGGGTGAATGGGATCCATAACATGCCAACTATCAATGTATCATCTAACATAAACAACATCATGTTCTCGTGCTTCTCAACATAAAATTCTAAATTTCTTGTAACGCCCCGAAAAATCGGGGGTCGTGCATAGACTCGACTCCCGAGTTCCCGAGTGTCACCTATCATGCATTTATAGTTTTTTTTTTAAAATCAATTTTAACTGCACAATTTGGAATTACTTGAAGTATGAAGCACAATCGCACCAGTCTACTGAAATGAAGGAAATCTCACAAATATACAGGTCCAAAAATAAAATGGGTCGCCCAAGGCGTTGCCCAACAGGATAATGAAAAAAAATGCTATATCCAAAAGACTAAAGCGGAGCCCGCCGCTCAGCAAATCCAAATTCAGCCGATCAAGCCGATGAAGAGCCGCCCATCAGCTGAAAGTAGGAGAACTCGTCCTCCTCGTCAAAGCTCACCTCGCCAGGTTCCTCATGCACTGGGTCACCTGCATCTATGAATGGGTCTGGTTGGTGTTTTAAAACACCGTCCCAGAGTGGGAGTGAGTGATCAACTCAGTGTGAACTATTGGTCTCAAGTTACAACAACATCAATTGTAATATGAACTTAATGAAAAGCAGACAATCATCAACACCTAATAATCTTATTAAAATGCATGCATGCGGGATGATATGATGCATGCCCTCGCCACAACACTCCCTCAAGCGACTCCATCTAACGATCGCATATGACAACACTCCCTCAGAGCGACCTCGACTTCCGAGTCGCCACCCTAACTAATGCGTGCAATGCAATCGTGTTAGCCGAGTTATTAGTTAAGTCCATTCATCAGCAGGTTGGGGATTCTGATTCACCCTACGTATCAATGCCCTAAGCTGGTTGCGAGGCCAAGACCCCATCAACGCGTGAGGTCGAGACCTCGCGGTCCGTGATCCCGTCGGGTTCCTCATCCCCGACACCAAGCACATGAGGAGTGCCGAAAGGAAGGGATCGCTCGCGGTCACTACGGGGAGGCGCGGTACCCCAGCGTAGGCCGACAGCTCGGACATAGTGTCCCATTCCACCATGCCCGGCTCACGAGGCTGTGGACCAGTTTCAAGTAGATTTTTGATGGGCTACAACGGTTGTAGGGTGGTTCAGGTTCCATACATATGTGAGCAAACAGGGTTAACATATAGGGTTGGTCAGACAGTAGACTAGACCGCACGGGCCAGGCGAGCGTGAGGCGAGTGACTCGGGCACAAGGACCCATGTAGTCGAACTACAGCCACCCGAACACACCCGCCCAAACCCATGGACATAGCCATAGCATAGTCCTACCGATGGGACCACCGCCTCTCATCAAGTTTCTGACTAACCCAAGGGCGTGAGGGGATCCGTAATATGCCAATTCTACAGATTATCAACTAGCATAGTGATCACTTGTTCTCATGCATCTCATATACCATCAGATTCTCCATAACAAGCAAGACTAACCATAACATGAAATAAGTGCATGTGAGTGTGTGTTGTGTGTGGAGGAAGTTAAGCACTTCCTCCAATTCCAGAAAAAAATGTGCACACGGATAATAAATCATACACGCATTGAAACACCACATATGAGAAAAAAATGATAGAGCAATCATGAACAACCATCACCCATACATAATATCATGTGAGAGGCAGATAACACAAATATGAAAGCTAAGCATGCCATCCATACAATTCCAACAATATACAACTCCTAGGGTTTTCTCTAGATTATTCAATCACAACATCCAAGCAATCAAAATCATTAAACCCATACTAAAATTGGTGCAAGGCCACCTAAGCACAATAGTCCGCACCTATGGATCGTTGGCGACACGGAAAACGTCCTAGGAAAGGGGCTTTTGGGACGATCGGCCGGAATCCCTAAACCAACCCTTGCATGTTAGTTTCTCCATGACAATCCCACCACAATACATGGATTTCAAGAAGAAAAAGGGAGAGGAATTTACCTAGATGGCCCACGGACGAATTTGGGTTTGCGGCGGAGGGTTTTCTCCTTTGGAAAGGGAGACGGTGTTGAAGAATCGATTCTCTTGGGCCCCAACTCGATTTAGGGTCCACCACACTTCCTTGCCTACCCCTTACTCTTACTTCACTCCCCTTGGTTGTTGGAGGATGGTGGAAGTTGCTAGGAAGAGATGGGTTGTTGGAGTTTTGGAAGAGATTTGAGGGAGAGCTTGGTTTGTTGGAGATTGGAGGAAGATTAAGGAGAAGGGGAATGGTTGTTGGAGGAGGTGAAGGGAGAGATAGGAGGGAGAGAGGGTTGTTGTTGAGAGTGAATGAAATGTGAAAGGGGGGTTAGGGCTTATTTCCCTAGAGTTGGGTCTCTTGGCCCCATGTTTCCTAATCTTCCCAAATTAGACCTATGGGACCCTATTAAGTGTTGAGGTGGCCCTAGTGCCTCATTGGCCACCAAATTCGGCGTGTTGTAGTTGTTCTCCTAACCCTACTAGGGTCCATGCAAAAATTGAGGACGAACGGATGAACGGTTATATGATCTGAGAGGGCGCCACCGACCTTTAAGTGGCCCTGTGGGGCCCATCGGTGATTGGAAATAGTTCTGGGGGTCTTCTGGCCATCAAACTTATAGGTTAAGTGATCCATGGCCCGATGAAGGGCCGTGCAAAATTTGGGAGCGATCGGATATAGGGTTTGATCGCACGGGTCCGATTTGCGATCGACGGTCATCGTGCCACGATCGGGCCCCAGATTTGGTGAACGAGCGTTGAAAAATATATCAAACCATTACCGTAAATTGGAAGAAATTCGATGGTTGGAAAGTCTCACATTTCAATTTCCTTGATCAGTGCCAGATTTCAATTCTGGCATTGGTGGGGTGCATGGGGCCCCTGCCAGATGGTACTTCTGGGTGTCCACTGGGTCCGCAGTCCGCGATGGACTACAAGCCCAGTGAGATCTATGATTTTCTAAAGTTTTAGATTTTTCTGACCCTCCTCGGTTGCTGGTGGCCCACACAGGTCGTCTTTAAGTGTAAACAATCATTTGGCTTAGCGGCCTGCACCAGGCCTTATCACGGCCTGTCTGGTCTAGTAAATTGGGCTAATCTTGGATTAATTAATTCGTGTATAAGCTAACATTGAGTGCTAATGGTCAGTATGTGATAGTATAAGTTAATTAAAAAAAATATATATCAAGGATTTTTGGAAATCCAAAACAGTGAAAATCCGGGATGTTACAATCTACCCCCCTTAAAAACAATTTCGTCCCCGAAATTGCCTAAGGGTAGTACGTAAAAGTTTCATTATTTCATTTGCCTAGGTTTTGTTGAATTCAAGTTCATATGCATGGTAAGGTGTGTACTATCTATACTAGTTTGGCTCATTCTAGTCTACCCCCTTAAAAGTTTTCGCCTTTGAGGTTTGAAAACAAATGTCAAAATCATTATTATCGTATTAAGAGGTTGTTAGTAAAGTTTACCTAATGGTGGTATATTTTACCTTTTAGGATCGGGCTAATACGGAAAGACAGTTGTGGTAGGCTTGATCCCATACGTCGATCCTCTGCCTGACCAGGGTAGAAAGATTGTTGTATCCCTTCCTAGTCCTGGTAGATCATGGTCTTCTGCTCGGTCAAAGCAGTGAGTCCGTTGGTGTTCACCCAGGATTAAGAATCGGGTCAAGCCGCGAATACATCGCAAGTGTATGGTCCCGTGATTCTGTAGTCCGATTAATCTTAACATTTGGAAGACATCAAAATTCTTTAACAGTTCAAGCTTCACATTCATAATATTTTTGTGGGTAGTGAGTTTCCCGCGATGCCTATGATCAAACGACTATCCTAGAGGGGTTTCCATGACCTTAAGGTTCCTCCTTGACATGACCATTTTGATCCTATGGTTAGTGAGTTATGAGCAAATCACGTTTTGGTTTCATAAATTTTAACAGAAAGGAAGAATCGAAAGTTTTAAGGTATTTTGGTGGTTTAGAGTGCTAATAATGTTAAGATGGACGCAGTAAGGCATTCATACATACAAGCATTTATAAGGCGACAAGAAAATTCAAAAATAATCCATACATTCACATTAAATTCAAAGTGCCATTAGTATGACTAGTTACATCATACAACATGGATTTCATAGTGTTCTAGACATTCCAAACATAAGGGAAAAAAAACAACTTAGTCAAGCAAACGTCCTAACTATCTTTCAACACAAGCAGGTAGACCTAATCGACTTAAAGCAAACTACTAATTATCGGAAAGGTTATGCTACTACCCTTCTGGATCGGGCAAAGATGGGGGTACTTCTTCCCCATGAGGGAAAGAATTACCGGAATGGGGAAGAAGGAAGTAACGGTTGCTAGGAATGCCATTTTCCTCGGCAGGGAAATGGATTTTGGATGAGAATGTAGGTGAGGGTGGGAGGGGAGATCCTAAGGATGGGTTTGGGAAGGACTTGAAAATGTGTTTAGAATTTGTTTGGGGAAAGTGGGGTGGAATGGGTTTGAAAAAAAAATGAAATTTGAGACGAGCTAGAGTGAAGAGGATTGATGTTGGGTTTCGAGAGTAAATGGGTGAATGGAGTGGGATTGAGGAAGGTTGGAATGTGTATTTGAGATGAATTGGTGGGAGTAGAGGAGGGATTGGGATGAATTTTGTGTTGGGTTTTAGAAGTGGTTGTGTAAGTGGGGTTCGATGGAAGGGGTTTGAGATGGGTTATGGAAACGAAGTTTGGAGATGGGAAAAGTGTCGAGAATGGGTTTGAAGTATGGAGAGTTGGAATGGAGTTTGAAGTGAATGAGCGAATAAGCTTTGTATGGATATTTTGTGGGTTTTGGGATTGAAGGAGGGTTTAGGGAAAGTATGTGGGAAATGAGGTTGGGTTAAGCATGAGAAGAGGAAATAAGGGTTTGGGGTGAAGGAGTAAAGGGGATGTGGCTCAAGTGAATGGGTTTTGAGGATTGAAAGATGGAATGTTGAGAGGGTTGTGGAAGATGTGGTTTGGGTATGAAGAAGAAGAGATGGGTTTTGGAGAAGAAGAAGAGAAGTGGTGGAAGTGGGATGCCTTTGTATGGTTTCCTTGGAAATGGATTGAATCTTGGAGAGGGAGAGGGTTCTCCCCTAGGGTGTGGGAGTAGTAGAGGGTATTTTGGGGTAAGAAATTGGGTATTAGTGCCCTTAAGTTGCAAGAGAGGAAGACCCCACTCGTGTGAACATTGAAAGGGAGGAGGGGACCCATCTTTTGTAACGTTTCTTATACTTTTAGTAACTGGATATATTTAAAAATTTTATGATGGTTTAACATCAAGTTTTAAGTCATCCTACAAAATTTCATATCATTTGGAGTTGTAGATAAATTATTAAAATTCTAGGAGCAACAGCTGTCCGAAATTAAAAGTTTTTGGATAGTTGATAAAACAGTTTAATTTTAACTATATTATAATTTTTATTTTATTTTTTTCTTATTTTTATATAAAATTATACTCATCAAGATTAAATATGGCTTTTGAATCACCTAAATCGGAGTTATAACGAAGGAGATATGAATTTTTGAAGTCGGATGAAAAATGCAGAAAATTGAAACCGGGCGTTGCGACGCCGGCTCACTGAACGCCTGGGCGTACGGACGCCCGGTGGGCGTCGGGACGCCAACCCACTGTGTGTGTGGGGGCGTGGGGACGCCGGGTGGGCGTCGGGACGCCGGCCCACTGGAGTTCTGGGCGTGGGAACGCCCGGTGGGCGTCAGGACGCCAGGGCCCTGTAGGGATTCTTTGTTTTTCAATTTCCAGGGCGTCGGTAAGGCCCCCCGGGATGTGCCATATATGAATTTGGGGTAGGAGAATCTGATCTATGCAATGGTCCTATTTATTTCATGAGATCCTTCTTAGTTAGGGGTCAAAATCCCATTTTCCTTTTGTTCCACTAATTTCGGTAAAGTCTCGCTCGCCGCTAAGTCTCTGTCCCTGAAAGGGTTGGAACTATCGAGTTTGGCCCAAAACTAGCTCATCCGCAGGTGGATGTTGGCTCTAACCTTCAAATCCTTCGATTTTCGGCTCGTTTCCATCGATGGGTTGAGGTTCTGTACGGCTCTCGGACCCATTTTCTAGCGTCGCTACCTACTCTTGCTACCAATTCCTAATTTTTAGGAAGCCTCGCCGTCCATCCAAGATTGCCGATTCGGGGTAAGGGATGATTCCTAGTGTTGTAAGTCCCTATTACGCTTTTCTAATGCGTATCCTCCCAAGTCAGCGGACGCGTTAGTGAGTCCATGACCCATGGCACAATTAATTCCAAACCATTGCTCTGATACCATCTGTAACGCCCCGAAAAATCGGGGGTCGTGCATAGACTCGACTCCCGAGTTCCCGAGTGTCACCTATCATGCATTTATAGTTTTTTTTTAAAATCAATTTTAACTGCACAATTTGAAATTACTTGAAGCATGAAGCACAATCGCACCAGTCTACTGAAATGAAGGAAATCTCACAAATATACAGGTCCAAAAATAATAATGGGTCGCCCAAGGCGTTGCCCAACAGGATAATGAAAAAAAATGCTATATCCAAAAGACTAAAGCGGAGCCCGCCGCTCAGCAAATCCAAATTCAGCCCGATCAAGCCGATGAAGAGCCGCCCATCAGCTGAAAGTAGGAGAACTCGTCCTCCTCGTTAAAGCTCACCTCGCCAGGTTCCTCATGCACTGGGTCACCTGCATCTATGAATGGGTCTGGTTGGTGTTTTAAAACACCGTCCCAGAGTGGGAGTGAGTGATCAACTCAGTGTGAACTATTGGTCTCAAGTTACAACAAACATCAATTGTAATATGAACTTAATGAAAAGCAGACAATCATCAACACCTAATAACTCTTATTTAAAATGCATGCATGCGGGATGATATGATGCATGCCCTCGCCACAACACTCCCTCAAGCGACTCCATCTAACGATCGCATATGACAACACTCCCTCAGAGCGACCTCGACTTCCGAGTCGCCACCCTAACTAATGCGTGCAATGCAATCGTGTTAGCCGAGTTATTAGTTAAGTCCATTCATCTAGCAGGTTGGGGATTCTGATTCACCCTACGTATCAATGCCCTAAGCTGGTTGCGAGGCCAAGACCCCATCAACGCGTGAGGTCGAGACCTCGCGGTCCGTGATCCCGTCGGGTTCCTCATCCCCGACACCAAGCACATGAGGAGTGCCGAAAGGAAGGGATCGCTCGCGGTCACTACGGGGAGGCGCGGTACCCCAGCGTAGGCCGACAGCTCGGACATAGTGTCCCATTCCACCATGCCCGGCTCACGAGGCTGTGGACCAGTTCAAGTAGATTTTTGATGGGCTACAACGGTTGTAGGGTGGTTCAGGTTCCATACATATGTGAGCAAACAGGGTTAACATATAGGGTTGGTTAGACAGTAGACTAGACCGCACGGGCCAGGCGAGCGTGAGGCGAGTGACTTCGGGCACAAGGGACCCATGTAGTCGAACTACAGCCACCCGAACACACCCGCCCAAACCCATGGACATAGCCATAGCATAGTCCTACCGATGGGACCACCGCCTCTCATCAAGTTTCTGACTAACCCAAGGGCGTGAGGGGATCCGTAATATGCCAATTCTACAGATTATCAACTAGCATAGTGATCACTTGTTCTCATGCATCTCATATACCATTCAGATTCTCATAACAAGCAAGACTAACCATAACATGAAATAAGTGCATGTGAGTTGTGTGTGTGTGTGTGAGAGGAAGTTAAGCACTTCCTCCAATTCCAGAAAAAAATGTGCACACGGATAATAAATCATACACGCATTGAAACACCACATATGAGAAAAAATGATAGAGCAATCATGAACAACCATCACCCATACATAATATCATGTGAGAGGCAAGATTAACACAAATATGAAAGCTAAGCATGCCATCCATACAATTCCAACAATATACAACTCCTAGGGTTTCTCTAGATTATTCAATCACAACATCCAAGCAATCAAAATCATTAAACCCATACTAAAATTGGTGCAAGGCCACCTAAGCACAATAGTCCGCACCTATGGATCGTTGGCGACACGGAAAACGTCCTAGGAAAGGGGCTTTTGGGACGATCGGCCGGAATCCCTAAACCAACCCTTGCATGTTAGTTTCTCCATGACAATCCCACCACAATACATGGATTTCAAGAAGAAAAAGGGAGAGGAATTTACCTAGATGGCCCACGGACGAATTTGGGGTTGCGGCGGAGGGTTTTCTCCTTTGGAAAGGGAGACGGTGTTGAAGAATCGATTCTCTTGGGCCCCAACTCGATTTAGGGTCCACCACACTTCCTTGCCTACCCCTTACTCTTACTTCACTCCCCTTGGTTGTTGGAGGATGGTGGAAGTTGCTAGGAAGAGATGGGTTGTTGGAGTTTTGGAAGAGATTTGAGGGAGAGCTTGGTTGTTGGAGATTGGAGGAAGATTAAGGAGAAGGGGAATGGTTGTTGGGAGGTGAAGGGAGAGATAGGAGGGAGAGAGGGTTGTTGTTGAGAGTGAATGAAATTGTGAAAGGGGGGTTAGGGCTTATTTCCCTAGAGTTGGGTCTCTTGGCCCCATGTTTCCTAATCTTCCCAAATTAGACCTATGGGACCCCTATTAAGTGTTGAGGTGGCCCTAGTGCCTCATTGGCCACCAAATTCGGCGTGTAGTTGTCTCCTAACCCTACTAGGGTCCATGCAAAAATTGAGGACGAACGGATGAACGGTTATATGATCTGAGAGGGCGCCACCGACCTTTAAGTGGCCCTGTGGGGCCCATATCGGTGATTGAAATAGTTCTGGGGGTCTTCTGGCCATCAAACTTATAGGTTAAGTGATCCATGGCCCGATGAAGGGCCGTGCAAAATTTGGGAGCGATCGGATATAGGGTTTGATCGCACGGGTCCGATTTGCGATCGACGGTCATCGTGCCACGATCAGGCCCCAGATTTGGTGAACGAGCGTTGAAAAATATATCAAACCATTACCGTAAATTTGGAAGAAATTCGATGGTTGGAAAGTCTCACATTTCAATTTCCTTGATCAGTGCCAGATTTCAATTCTGGCATTGGCGGGGTGCATGGGGCCCCTGCCAGATGGTACTTCTGGGTGTCCACTGGGTCCGCAGTCCGCGATGGACTACAAGCCCAGTGAGATCTATGATTTTCTAAAGTTTTAGATTTTTCTGACCCTCCTCGGTTGCTGCGTGGCCCACACAGGTCGTCTTTAAGTGTAAACAATCATTTGGCTTAGCGGCCTGCACCAGGCCTTATCACGGCCTGTCTGGTCTAGTAAATTGGGCTAATCTTGGATTAATTAATTCGTGTATAAGCTAACATTGAGTGCTAATGGTCAGCATGTGATAGTATAAGTTAATTAAAAAAAAATATATCAAGGATTTTTGGAAATCCAAAACAGTGAAAATCCGGGATGTTACATTTCTACTAACATGTAAAGCTAATAATATCATGAACAAGGTGTGTGTGTGTGGTGTGTGTTGGTGAGGAAGTAAAGCACTTCCTACCTCCCTTAGAACCAAAATACACAAAAATCAAGGAATCATACATGTTATAGGGCACATCATATGAGAAAATCAAACAAGGCATGAGCATATAATCGTCCATACACAAAATCATGTGAGAGGCAAGAACAACATCATATGGGAGCCAAACATGCAATTCTAACAAGCATACAAGTCATAGGGCTTCTCTAGATTCTCCAAACATAGCATTCAAGCAACCAAAATCATTAAACACATACTAAAATTGGTGCTAGGCCACCTAAGAGCAATAGTTCGCACCTACAGATCGTTGGTGATTGGGAAAATGTCCTAGGAAAGAGGGCTTGAGGTCGATCGGCAGGAATCCCTAAAACAAGCCCTTTCATGTGAGAAATCCAAGTCAATCCTTCTTAATACATGGATTTTCAAAAAGAATGGGTGAAGGATCTTACTCAGGTGACCCACGAACGATTGTTGAGGTTGTGGTGGAGAGTTTCCTTTCGAGCAAGGATAGGGAATTGAAAGGGTTGATCCCCGTGGGCCCCACCTCGATCTAAGGTCCACCTTAGCTCTCCTTCACTCACACTTTCTTCTCCTTTTTCTCTTGTTTCCCATTTTTCTCTCTTTGGTGGTTGTAGTAAAGGAGTTATGAGAGAGCTAGGGTTTATGTCCTAGACTTGGGTCTTTTGACCCCAAGCTTCTACAAATTCCCAAAATAGCCATATGGGACTCCCTATTGGTGTTGGGGCGGCCCTAACACCCCTCTGGCCACCAAATTTGGTGTGTAGGTGTCTCATGGCCCGATAAGGGGTCGTGCAAAGTTTGGGAACAAACGGATGAACGAGTATGAGGTCTGAGCATACGATTTTGATCTTTAAGTGGCCCTGTGGGGCCCATTTCGGTGATTGGGGTGACTCTAGTGGCCCCCCGGCCATGAAATTATAGGATAGGTGCTCCATGGCCCGATGAAGGGCCATGCAAAATTTGGGAGCGATCGGATATGAGGTTTGATCGTACGGGTCCGATTTGCGATCAACGGTCACCATTCCACGATCGGGTCTTAGATTTGGTGGACGGGTGTAGAAAATACATTAAACCGTCACCGTAACTTTGGAAGAAATCCAACGGCTGGAACGTCTGGTATCTTGGTTTTATTTGCAAGTGTCAGATTCTAATCTGGCATTGGTGAGGTGCATTTGGCAAGTGCCAGATCCTAATTCTGGGTGTCTACTGAGATCGTAGCCCGCGATGAACCACAAGCCCAGTGAGATCTATGATTTTCTAAATTTTTAGATTTTTCCGACCCTCCTCGGTCTTTGAGTGTCCCACACAGGCTGTTGTTAAGTGTAAACAGGCCATCTGGGGTTCACAGAGCCTAGAAATTTGGAATGGCTTAAATTTTAGGTTTAAATTTTGGAATGGGCTTAAATTTGGAATGGCTTAAATTTTCTAAATTTGGAATGGCTTAAATTTTGGCGTGACCCCTGGTCTAAGTAAGACAATGAATGGGCTAAATGTCTAGACCACTTGTATTTGAAATTATGTTTAACACTCCGGATTCAGAATCTTTAAAATTAAAAAGCAGCAACGCATAATATATTTACAAGAGTTTAAATTTAATTACTTTAATATATCTAATTAGTGCTCCTATATAATGTTTGATACAATGATTATAATAATCCCATTGAAATATATACTTAGCCCAAAATTAATAAAATTTCAAGTTTCCAATAGGCCACAAGCACAATATCACATTGAGCACAGCTAACTAATGATTTTTAACTATTGATTTATATGGACAATGTTTGGATGGCATAGATTATGGTATTAAAGTAATTATACTGACACAATTGATAATCTAATTGTTTTAGAATGATGTCGGTGGGCCATGTGCCCAATAGATTAATAGTATAGTGACACACATATTAATAGTCTAGTAATCCAAGCTTTCACCTTCGATTTAAAACCTCCAGTTATCCAAAAAAAAAACCTCTCAAACCTCTTTAAATCCACAATGCCAAATTGACCCCTTAAGAATGTTTCAATGGTTGGGCATCCACTCTCAACTATTTTCTATGGTGTGACCCACATAAGTCACCTATTGGCCTGAATTTTAGGCCCATCGCTCACCATGGAAACGTACATCTGATTGATCAGATGGGATAGACGTCCATCACACGTCATTGTAGGGCTCACAGAGCTCAATCTTGCGGGAAGCTCCCATGAGGTCGAGCTCAGTGGGCCCACCGTGATCTATGTCACGCATCCACCCCATTAGTGAGATGCACACTTACAGGGTAGGCAACAGGCCTAAAAGATCAGGCCAATCCATGACTTAGGTGGGGCCACACCGTACACAACAGTTGAGAGTGATATCTATCCATTAAAATTTTTATGATTGTTTGTAAGGCCTGTTGAGATGTGTTTCAAGCATCCAGCCCATCTATTGTGTCTGTCTCACTTTGGATTAGGTGGCACACCAAATTTAAGTTGTATCCAAACTCAAGGGAGTCCCAAAAAGTGTTTTTTTAAAGAGAATTTAGGCATGATTTCACACATTTTCAAATAATGTGGCCCACTTGTGCTCCATATACGGTTGAATTTTGGCATGTCCCATAAAATAGATGGGACCCACCAAATGCATGATTTGGATTTACGATACAGATCACAGTGACGCCCATACAGGTCAACGTCATAGTACCATTTTGCAAATATACACGCGCGCGCCCTTGTACCATAAACGGATGTCTTGTCTATTGCGTTTGTCGCGTTGTTTTGCTCGACCGACCGGTGAGTTGCTGCTTTTCAGAGAGATCTGAACCACTCGTCATGTAAGATGTACCTTGGTTGGGCCATGCCACAAAAATCACGATTTGACAATCATACCCACTTGAGGATTTTTGGAGGAAAAAAGAAAAAAGAAAAGAAAAGAAGAGGTGGCAGTGATAAAAGTAAAACCAAAGTTCTGTTTCTGGTACATTTTTCTTTCCCAAAAACATGCTTCGATCGAAGGACTTACTCTTTCCTACTCAGTGTGATTTTTGGATATGGCCAATCCAATTTAGGGCCTACCTGATCATTGGTTTGGATCTTGTAGTGAGTCACTGATAACGAGAGAGATATGATCATCACGAGTGTGTGTTGTCCGAACGACCATTGTCAATCCACAAAAAACCTAGAACCACATATTTTATATATATATATATATATATATATATATATATATATATATATATATATATATATATAATATATTCCGTTAACTTGTTAGTACACTCCACTGTCAGCTCACACTTCACTGTTAGTCACTCCCACTAATCAACACCAAGACCTCATTGTTGAAACGAGTTGTCTTTCACTCAGTCGTAGGGGCCTAATTGGCTTTGTCAATATAATCCATCTTTTCTACACGGGCCTATTTCTGTTAATCTGGCCCACCTGACGTATGGCCCATCATCGATATCTAGATCAATGAATCATGCAACGATGGTCCTAATGTCTTAAAATAAATGGTTTATCTAAATTGTGTGGGGCCACTCTGATGGTTGTAGGACATCCAATCCATCCAGCATCTGCGTATTTTGATTCTCACTGGAACCAAAATCTGTTTATTGTCGAAGTGTATCCAACCCAAAGCCTAAATCCATCATTAACTACTTTTGTGGGTAGAGTATGGGCCAGTTTCATATTAAGATAGCACTAATGGACCCATTTAACGTATGGTTTGGGTAAGATTGATTTTGAGAGGCACCACACCTGACCCATTTAGTAATCAGATGAAAATTTTGAACATAGACTCATTGAAATTGGTCCAAAGTTTAGGCCGGAACGGTTTATTATCGGGGCGGATCCAGCCCATTTGCTGCACCCTACACCTGACTATGCATTCGCTGTACATGCACTCCATTGTATGTTAAGATCACAGTCTCTTTTTTTTTTTTTATTCTGTTTTTTTTTTTTTTTTTTTTACTATTTATCCCCACATACCTGTTTGTTAAATTGCAAAGCGGGATGCTTCGAAGTTGGGTTCTAGGCGGTGCATGGATGAACCACTAAAAAAAAAAAAATGCAGGAGGGTACTACTCAAGGTTGAATGAGAAAAAAGAGTTTTTTTTTTTTTTTTTTTGACATCCACACTTACAAGAATTTCTAGTAGATTAGATATTCTCAAATTTGTAGATTCTTTGTGGTATGCATTGGGTTGCACCCTTATTAGAGGCGTACACGAGTCTAACCGAGTCGAGCTTGGCCGAGCCAATAGCTAACCCTAGCTTGAACTTGGCTCGGCTCGGTCCTCGAGCCTAATTGGTCAGCTCAGTTCGACTCAGTCAACAGCTCGGGCCAGTTCAAGCCGAGTTCGAGCCTATGAGACATTTTCTCAAACACATTCAATGCATCTTCAATTGCTCACAGAATGCATAACAGTAACAACACGTTACAAGTATTTCATCAAACACTTAGCGAGCAGCATACAAAACAAGATATTAGGGCAATTATCTAGTGTGAAGTATTATTTATTTATTTATTTTGTAATTTGTTTCGTATCCATCCTTCCTTGTCACTAGCTAGAGCTGGGCATGATGGACCTAATCCAGTGGATCCAACCCAATCCTACCCGATCCGAACAGAACCGACGGCCTGGATCGGGCAAGTTCGAGTGGTACAGGCAAATCCGAACGTTAATCAGGTCGGGTTCAGCTCAATAGCAAATCGAACCGCACCGATCCGAAATTCCGATCTGTTTGAAACCGATTCGATCAGATTCGAACAAAACCGGGTGTGGCCCTTCCGCCCTTCCCTCTATCCGTGGTACACGATGTGCTGTCCTACACGCTGTATCCCTTCCGCCCTTCCCCTCTATTACGTCCTACGTGTAGTAGCCATTTATTGTAAGTGCAAGAGAGAGAGGGGTCGTACAAAAGAGTGGTCGTATCATTTTCATGCCAGGAAGAAAAGCAGAGGTTTTACAAAATGATAAATGATGCGATGGGAAGCTTCCCATCCACATGGCTACCTTTCTACTTGTTGGCAATCACATAACATATCTAGACTGTCCATTATGTCTAGTCTACTCATCATGTCTCTCTTTAAAAATTTCATGACCATTCGATAAATTAAACCATCTATTCATGGAATTTAAGAATAATGGACAAGATCATTATGAAAATATAGTTTGAAAATATACTTCCAGCCACAAATATTTAGAACTGTCCACTTGCAGTGAATTTTAAGTACAAGTAAAAAAACAGTGACTTGGACCTAATGAACGATCCAAATACGTTATGTGATCTCCAACTGAGTCCAAATACAACTATGTACATCTAAAGGCTCCCGTACACCTACACAACTGGTTGTTGAGGTTAGTAATAATTTCATTGAAATTTTGAGAATATCGATGCAAAGGAATAGCAATTGAGAATGAGAATTGTAAAGAGCATTGAATGCTCGTTCCAATCCGTTTGTTTGTGAAGGAGGAGCAATGCGCATTACTTCCTAAGGTGGCTAAGGAGACTCGTGACTCGTGAGTGTTGAATGAGAGATATGGAGATAGTTTCTTTTGATCCTAAAAACCCTATTTGAACCGGTGCGAACTCGATCCGACTTGGTATTTTTGATCGGGTCGGACTCGGTTCAAATCAGCCCAGCTGAGACCGGACTCGGATCGAGTCAAGCATGTTGGACTCGGTACCAAGTCGGATCGAGCTCAGGTCAGGCCTTTTTTAAAACCGGATCGAGTCGGGTTAGACCTAACTCGGTTCGACTCAACTCGATGCCCACCTTTACCACTAGCTGACTCTATGGAGAATGTAAAAGAATGTACGTACCTGAAACAACACTCAGTTGAGTCATTTCATCAAATACTTGGCAAGCAGCATTACAACATTCCGTTGAGTTATTACATTAGATACTTGGCGAGCAGCATTACAACACATCGTTGAGTCATTTCATCAAACAATTGGCTAACAACATTACAACAGTCCGTTAAGTTATTTCATCAAACAATTGGCGAGCAAGATTAAGATAAAAATAACCGAGTCACCAATCCGATTCGATCTGAGTTGATTCGAGTTAAGGATCGAGTCGAGTCGAGTCAAGCTTAGGCAAGCTCGAACTCAGCTCGAAATTTGTTCGAGCTCCAAAAACCAACTTGACTTGGTCCGAATCCAATTTTGAGCCGAGTCGAGTTGAGCTTTTTCAAGTCGAGTCGAGTGAGCTGACCGAACGAACACGACTCATGTACGGCTCTAACCCCTATTTGCATTTTTAATACTACATGAGCCATATTAAACTTTTGGATGAAAACTAAGGGAGTGTTTGGTTTTATAATTACAATGTAAAATGGCTGAAAATGGATAATGATTACTTACTGCTGTAATTCCGTGGTATCATTGTTTACATTTAATTGAAATGATATGTTTTCTACCATTGTTTGTTTTACTCAGATATCACTGTAAAAATTATAGTTTTATATTATAAAATTATAATGGGTACAATTTCCTTCACTTACTTTCCTTCACTGGTGTATTTGACTCTCAATTAGAAGTCGTAATTAACAAACACTTTAAAATGATAATAATGCCTTATTTACTTTGCATTACACAAGAAATTGAAAAAACAAATAGTTACTAAAATATTGAAGGACCCCACAACTGCCAACTAGCTGTAGGATTTATATTACGTGGGTTAATTGCATAGATTTTCTTGACTAAAACTAAGGTGTTCCACTCACGATAGGTGCATTATTGTAGCCTAAAACTAAAGTTAGTCCACTTAGTAAGTAGACTGTGTTATAAATAGTCAAATGGGTAATTTAAAAAAAAAAAAAAAAAAAAAAACTCGGTCTAACTCCACCTTATGAGCATACCTGACTCTCGGGCCAAGGCTCCACATAGTGGGACCACTCTAATGGATGGTTAGATGTCATACTGTAAGTGCTATAATGTTTAAAGCACACTTTATTTGTCAAATTTCGTTTAGTCAAAACATCTTATCTAGTGATCTTCAAGTATGGTTCAAGATCAAGGTTCAAAATAAGTTCAAGTTTTAGTAGAAGATCAAGTTGAAGATCAAGCTCGAAAGACAACATGAAGTCAAGATCTACTGATGTTCTAGTAGAAATTCAAGCTCTTTAGAGAAGTTCAAGTCTCTAATCTACTTTAAGATAATGAAGTTCAATCCATACAAGTATTATAAACCCTAAAAGACCTTAGGTTTAGGTGTTTTCAAAATCTATTTAAAATTGGATTTTTATGCTTGAATTTGGTTGAGTTTCGACCAGCCTAAGATTTTCTCGACCAGTCCTAGTACAAACCGAGTGAAATAGAAATTCTGTTACACCTTTGACCGGTCGAGTAGTCTGCTCGACCAGTCGAAGGACAATCTTCGACCAGTACAAGGTTCCTCGGCTCAAAGTCCAGCAACTGAATAAGTTCGGATTTTGGCATCCTCGACTAGTCGAAGACCACGTTCGACTAGTTGAGCAGGGCCTACGACCAATCAAATGTTTGCTAAATTTTATCCCGCTCAAATCCAGATATCTGTTGGAACAGAATCTGGTGCTTGGGCCAGTCGAAGAAGAAACAACTTTTTTACCTATAAATTGAGGTTCTCTCAAAATTCGAACTATTCAATTATCACTATTATAATCCTTCTGTAAAAGAGAGAGAAGTCCTAGTTATTGTCAAGCTTTTGGACGGTATTTATAAATATTTCATAGCTTTTTTATTTAATTCCCTTAATAACAAACTCTGTCATTCTGATTCTAAAAAGATAGTGAATACTCTTCTTATTGAGATTTAAGAGAATTAATACAAGTAGCCACTTGCTTTAAATTTAATTAAAATCAATAGAACCCTGAGCCTTTTCTATCGGACTAAACATTGAACATTCGACATTCAAGAAAAGCGGTTATTCGGCTACAGCTTCTTCTACGGTGAAGATAAGTATACATTTACATTTTGTATTTGGTTTTTTGAGATAGCCAGAAAATCTCAGTGTTGGTTTTTCTGAGATATCCAGAAAATCTCAGTGAGGGGTTTCTTTGTTTGTGATAGCCCGGTAAAAATCACAACTGTATCAGGTTTTAAGGTGATCGTGTGAAAACCTAGTTCATAGTGAAAGCCAAGATTATGTGGAGAGTATTTTTGGGAGTGGATTAGGTGTGGCTGTTTTAGAACAGTTGTTAACACACCAAACCACTATAATTCTTGGTGTTGTGGTAAATGTTTTTATCTTTTTGTTATGAATGTTTGTAATTTCTTTTATGATAAAGTGGTGAATGCTTGTAATATTTAGTTTTATTTACTCTTGCTCAGTTTGAGATTTTGATTCTTATCACGTTTTGTGAAATAACGTTGTCCTACTTAAATTTATTTGGGTAAAGGTTATCATACGAATCAGTTTGAATCAACATTTCAATATTAGTGTAATTAAGATCTCTGATTTATTTACTTATTCAGCACTTTATTCGATTATTTGGCATAGTCTTATTCACTCCCCTCTAAGACTACTTAAACTCTCCTTTTCACATACCTATATACCATGGTGGCAAATATGACATGCACGCTGGCCTCCTCACACGTGCATATTGGCTTGCAAAGCTTGCATTTAGATCATAAGTTACTTAAGATAAGCTACTACTTATTAAACTTAAGTGATTAAATAAAAAAGCTACTTGTAATTGATCATAAACCAAACTTACTTATCTCAGATAAGTTACTTATCTACTGCTGTAAGTAGGAAAAGTAACTTATTTGGTGGTATCTGTTGATGCAAAAATCTGGTCCACCCTTCTTTAGACCTTTAAGTACCCACATAAGAAGAAGACAAATGAGACCCTGTCTAAAGTAGGGGACCCTCCGATGCCAAAGTCAGGAATCTGGGTCTAGTAGAAGTGGTTTAAGGGTAGAGAGATATTATATGTGTGTGTACTTTTCACCATTTAAGATCCCCCTATTTATAGCCGAGAAGGGATAACAACGCAGAGGGATCCTCCCAATTTTTTATATGCGTGTTGTAGATGAATTAAGATTCATAATGCATAGGGATTCTCTCGAGATCCTCGGTGGATATCTCGGGATCCCGATCTAATCACGAATTAGCCTCCACAATCCTTGGAGAGAACTTCAGACCGCTCCCTTGGATAAGGTCATACTGCAGACGCGGTTAAGGTCAGACGTCAGTCGCTTGTCGAGGTGAATTTGTCCAACCTTCGGATAAGGTCGGACGATAGAGGTAACATCGCATAAGGTCGGATAAACTCATCCTCACATGCCAACCTGTCCTTTCAATTAGGAAGAACATCTTTGTGATGTCTAATTTTTGTAGCCTTTAACTTCTTCATGAGTCTTGATAGCCTCTATAGGTTGTCCCTTAGAGAGTCCATTCTGGGTCGTGCCGACCTTTAGGTCGACCTTGGTTGTATTGACCTTTAGACCGACCTTGATTGTGCCGACCTTGGTCATACCGACCTTCTTCCTTAATCCGGCGGTCGGGTTTATCATCCTCTATTGCGCATCGGGGCATACCAGGTCTCGACTTGACTTGCCTATATAGGTCGGTCTGTTTTTCCCCATAACAGTATTCAAACAGGCCCTTAGAAAAATGCTTAGGTGCCCTCACAACACTAGTTGCAAGCTATAGCACTCCTAGTTGCATTGGGACACTTATGGGGCATTTCGATCATAAGTTATTTTGGATAAACTACTTATGTTAACCAAAAAGTAGAAAAGCATGTTCAGTTTCCAACATTATTAGCAATCATCCTTCAAGTTTATTTGGTCCCCTCACATCCACCATCCATCATGTGGGGCCAACCTTTGATGTGGACCAATCATTGTGCGGGTTCGACCTTTGATGTGGGTTATCCATTGTACAGAGCCCACCTTGGATGTGGGTCATTCATCTTATGGCCCGACCATTAATGTGCACCATTCACTATGTAGGGCCCACCTTTGATGTTGGTCATCCATCAAGTGAGGTACACCATCAATGTTATTGTTCATTACGTGGGGCCCACCTTTGATGTGGACCATCCATCATGTGGGCCCCACCTCTGATGTTGGTCGTCCATCATGCAGGGCCCGCCTTGGATATGGGCCATTCATCATTAGGGCTAACCTTTGATGCGGACTATCCATCATGTGGAGCCTACCTTGATGAGGACCATTCATCATGTACGGCCGACCATTATTAATTGCCAATCATGTGGAGCCCACTTTTGATGTGGACTATCAATCATGTGGGCCCCACCTTTAATGTGGATTGCCCATCATGCACGACTCGCGTTGGATGTGCGTGATTCATTATTAGGGGCCAACCTTTGATGTGGACCATCCATCATGTGGGGCCCATGGGGCCCAGTTTCAATGTCCACTACCCGTCATGTGGAGCCCACCTTTAATGTGTATCATCCATCATGTAGGCCCCAACTTTGAAATGGGTCGTTCATCATACCAGCAGGCTTTGGACGTGGGCCTTTTATCATTATGGGCTGACCTTTGATGTGAACCATTTATATGTGGGCCCACATTAATATGGGTCATCCATCATGTAGGGCCTACCTTTTATGTGGACCATCCACCATGTGAGCTCCACCTTCAATGTGGACAGTCCACCACATGGAGCCTCCTTTGACATTGATCATGAGAGAAACTTAGAAAAGTCATTTAAGTTAAAGAGGTGAAAATAATTGCTTATTAAGATAAGTAGGTTTTGGCACATACGTAACTTTTACCATGATGCTCACTAAATTAACTTGAGTGAAAAAGTAAATTACTTAACATAAGTTAAAAAGTAACTTGTTTGGTGGTGTTCAAATGGGCCCTTACGAGTAGGGGTGTACATCGAGTTGAACCGAGTCGAGCTGGCCTCAGCTCGACTCGGCTCGGCCACTGGCTGACCTCAGCTCGAACTCGGCTAGGCTTGGTCCTCGAGCCTGACTGGCCAGCTCGGCTCGGTTTGGTCAACAGCTTGGGCCAAGTTCGAGCTAAGATTGAGCGGAGTTTACCATTGAGGCATTTCCACAAACACCTGGACTGCACCTTTAAAATGCCTCTATATGTGAAAGAGAAGCAATGGTTTTACAAGTATTGTATCAAATACCTTCTAAACAACATAAAAACTAAGAAAACCCAAGTAAAAAAAGAGTACTGTACACCCCTACTCGTAGCTAAGCCTGTTGACAGCGCAGCCCAGAATAGCTGTCGGGATTCCTTGCCATCTCAGGGACAGTTGATGCACTGCGTCACCATATAGATGGCTACAAGTTGAGACAAGCATTAGATACTTCAGACACCTGATCAGTTCCCAATAGCATGGACGGCTATCAAGAACATAGATAATAAAATAAAGGGTCCATTGCGAGACAAGCTAGAG
Organism: Magnolia officinalis; assembly: GCA_021015155.1. Classification (NCBI taxonomy): domain Eukaryota; kingdom Viridiplantae; phylum Streptophyta; class Magnoliopsida; order Magnoliales; family Magnoliaceae; genus Magnolia; species Magnolia officinalis. The sequence continues at coordinate 15,600 of JAJHSJ010000770.1, read as the reverse complement.
TTGGGTCTTGACACTGGACCAAACATCGGTCAGCACTGGCTATCCATACCTGGCGAGTGCCATGTATACGAGTCATTTGCAAACCGTCTGAATCATAAGCCCCCTTGCCACCGGCCACACTTCGTTGAGTCATTTTATCAAACACTTGGTGGGCAACACCAATGGCAAAGTAATCAAGTCACCGAACTGGTTCGATCCGAGTTCAATTCGAGCTGGATTCAATCCGAGTCGAGTCGAGCTGGGGCATGCTCGAACTCTTTTTCTAGCTTTAAAAATCGGCTCGAACTCAGCTTCGAACCGGGTCGAATCGAGCTTTTCCGAGTCGAGTTGAGCGAGCTACCCGAACTGGCTGGGTTCGTGTACACCCCTACTTAGGTGGCATTTGGAGCTTAAATTACTGAAGATAAGTGACTTATGCCTCAAGTAGCTTAAAGTGATTAAAAAGTTACTTATAATTCATCTTAATCTAAACTTTATCTCAAATAAAATACTTATCTACTGCTGTAAGTAGAAAAAGCAACTTAATCGGTGGCATCCAAGCGGGTCCATTGATCTAGGCCGTTCGTTAGGTCCAGCGCACATCTATTGTGTTACCATTTAAATATAATACTGATCTAACAAATATTAACCGTTCCATCAATATGGACAGCCCAGATATTTGCACAAAAATTCGCCTAGTCCACTATTCGATCCATCTATTTGCTAGGACCCATCTTGTATTGCTCATTATTCTAAAGAAACACTTTTGTTAGGAAATCACATCCATGGTTTAGAAAAGGATGGCCATAGAAAGTAAGGCCAAATCAAATCAAAGATGCATTGGATCATCTGATTATTGTGATTTTTTGCTTACTAGCACACGAAATTTGTTGACTTAAATGGACAGTTCAGATCAATCGATTAGACTGTCCAAGTAGACCAACGAAACCATGAGCACCAGAGCATTTTGGTTAACAGACTCTGGGACTCGGATCCACTTGTCGGGCCCAGAGTTAGTCAACTCAGGGCTCAACCGGCCCGACTCACTCGACTCCAGGTTGACTCATTGTAATAGATCAAATTGGTGGTACCAAAGCCAAGCAGACTCGGACGAGTCCACAAATCCAAGCAGGCTAGGATCCTTAGACCCGATGGGTACCTAAATCTCATGCCTAGGTACGGGGCCCGAGCCCAAACCCAAAGAGACCTGGACTCAACCCAGGTTTGAGTTTGAGTACACCATTACTCGACCTGAACCAAACTCTTCAATTTAGAGCTGTACATCGAGTCGAGTCGGACTGAGTTACGGCTAACCCGACTTGATTCAGTTTTGAAATAGGCCTGACCCGAAATTAACCCGTACCGAGTCCAGCATGCCTGACCCAATCCGAGTTCAGGTCTAACCTTGACTAATTCAGACCGAGTCTAACCCGGTCACAAGTATCGAGTTGACACAAAGTTGGGTCGGGTGCAGCAGGTATCCACGGGCTGAAATCATAACTCAAAACCTAAATTCACTTGTTAGAATTGCAACCTCTCCATGAGCTACACGGCATCTCATATCTAAAACGTCATATCTGATTTTTTAATATATATATATATATATATATATATAATATATATATATATATATATATATATATATAAGTTGAGTTATAGTTGGATTTGAAGTTAAGTCAAATTGGTAGGTGACTTGAATTCGACTTGGTTTGAGTTCAGATTGGATGAAGTCAACTCGATTCGAATAGACTCACCCACTCGTTTCGGATCAAGTCGGATCTGAACGAGTCGGACGAGTCGAGTTGTCCCCGTGCCCAGCTCTACTCTTTGTAGCGAAAGTTATTTAAGTGGGCTAGGTGAGCCTGGGCCTGTATGGACTCAGCCCACAATGGGCCGGGTTATGTGTATTGCGACTGGGCTCAAGTATTCTTAAACTTATGAAAGGATATCCTGACCTAGATGATCCAACACGCTTATTCTGGCCACTATAACTAAGACTCTGATGAAGAGATTATATTCATGATAAGTGCTCCTAGTTGCATCAATTTGCTTGGACAGTCCAGATGGTCGATCTAAACGGTCCATTAAATCAGAAATACACATGGGATGCCATGGAAAAATCTTAATGATCGGATGATCTGATCCATCCTTCGTGGCCTTGTTTTCTATAGCCATGATCTGATCCATCCAACTAGTGTTATTATTGGGACATTACACATTCTACATGTGGCAGGTATGAAAATTGCATGTGATTAGCAGAGGACGTGCACACACGTGTGCCAAAAGGTGGGGCCCCACAACAGATTGCCCAGAAACTACATCTAGACCTTTCCAGTTATAATCAATCTAAAATGCTCATTTTCCTCCCATTGAGATGAATCGTGGGATCAATCGTGATTGTTGAGAATCATGGTTGTCAAACGTTGGACCCCACAAAATGGACAGTCTAGATCAAATATTGGATCTTTTCCAGTATGATTGATCTGCACCATTTACTTTCCTAGATAGGGATGCCATGCAATTTAAAAACTTTCGCCCTTACAGTGCAGAGACAATTGCAGCTCCTTGAGAATTCATTTCCACGTTCCTAAACGGACATTCGAGATGTTCTGATTAATGATCCGTGGCCCACTTACATCTCCAGATAAACAACCTTGTCATCACTGTTGGGTGTTTTCGTGCACACATACACCCAGCCACCCTAAAAATGTACACCGAAAATAATGGCAAGATATTGTTTTGTTTGGTGTGGCTCACCGGATAACTCCCAACCAATTAAGTGCATGCAACGTCACACCCATACCCATAGCTCAACTGGTAGACTGAGTTGAGATACCTCGTTCAACGCTGAGGTCTTGGTATCAATCCCTAGTGGGGGTGGCTAACAGTGGAGTCCATGTACTGACATGGATGTGTACTAACAAGCTAACACTAAAAATAAGAAATAATAATATTACCACTTTGCGAGATTCAATGGGATCTATGGTTGAAAAATGATTTTTTTTCGTTTTTATATTATAATGTTTTAGTTTGATCATAACTTTTCATCCGTAAGCTTTAGGAGTTGTGTCCAACATGAAAATGCTAAGAAAACTTAGGAGAATAAATGATTGTGTCAAATAGGGCCCTTACTATTTTGACCGTCTATGAATAATAAGTTTTAGTTCTAGTTTGATTTCGAAACTTCTCACTAGGGGTTATAACATTATTTAAAGGGTGTTAAAACTCGTTGCTAGTTTTAGCAACAACAGTTTATTTCAAATTTTATTAGAATTATTTTCTATCATTTGAGCATCTCTCTATGAGTAGTCCATAGAAGCTCTATGGATTTGGAGTAACTATCCCTAGAGGAGTCCTTCCCTGCATCATTATGGGGCCTAGATGTATGCGTTGTATATCCAGGCCCTCGATCAGTTTTTCCAACCGGATATACCACATGGAAACAATGTCCATTGACCATTAAAAACTTTAAAAACTTCTTCTAAGCCACAAAAGTTTTGGATCAATTGATATTTGTGTTTTCCCTTCATCCATGTCTACGTGACCTTATCAATAGATTGAATGGCAAATAAACATTACGATGGGCCTTAGGGAGTTTTTAACGGTGGGAGTTCAATGACCACTGCTTCCTGTGGTGTGGTCCACTTAAGATTTGGATCCGCTCCATTTTTTGAATCATGCCTAAAATGATCTAGAAATACTGATGGACGGTGTGGATATACAAGATATACATCAAGGCAGGCCCCACAGTCTGGGGAATACCCACAACGGTGTTACCTGGGTAACACCTGATCAACGATCAGAATCGTTAAGACAGTGGGAAGGACACATCAATCAGGTCCATTAATCTGGGTGGCACAAGAACGGACTTGATGGACTATAGTGAAAAAATAAATAAAATGGATGGATGGGATTGCTCGATGGGCTCCATTTTTCAACATAACACACACACCCATCTATGCTTTAGGCCCGTTCTCCACATTCTCGAAGTGAACTTGCACAGATCCAGTCCACACTACAAAGTGGGCCATCTCTACTCTCTACGCAGGCCTTCAAATTGAACTGAAACCTTTAACCCTAACCACGTCCATTCATGCATGTTGGATGATGAGTGCATGCGCTGCGTAGCCATTACACAGTCCGGCACACCACACGTGCAAATAATCCAAGCCAGTGGTTAAATGGGACAGACGTTTGAGGATCATGGAAAATTGTCTGTCCACAGAATGCAAGAAACTACAGAATTGGGCTTGATGGTGCTCGCATTCTGCACCAGTAATTCATTACCGTGATGGATGTAAAGGACCCACAGTACTGGTTGATTTCTCGCCCCACGGACAACGAACATTCATACAAGGGACCCAAATATTGGATGATGGGATCTCCCCACCCAACAACAGATGGGTCATGCCACTAATTCCATGAGACCCATAAAACATGAAATCCATTTTGGCTCTTGCTTGTATCTCAATAAGAATAAGGTTTATGGATGATATGACAATTTCGGATGTTTGAGTGACAAAGAAAACTATGAATTCCACGGAAATGAAAATTTTGTAAGAAAATAAACCTTGATGGATAAAGTGATCTTCTCTACTCTATCCTAAACCCCAATCTTAATGGATAACATCTAGTCTGTTGCAAAAAGATGTCTTAAATCTTATATTTCACCACGCTGCTCGACCAGTTGAGAGGTCTGCTCGACCGGTCGTAGCTTGCTCGACTCGAAGTCCAGTGAGTAAAGTTTTTTGATGTCTGGGTTGCTGACCAATCAAGGGTCAGGCTCGACCGGTCGAGGCTCTCCTTGACTAGTCAAGGTTACACAGATTGTGTGCGAATTTGTGCGGACTGCGTAAATTTGAGGCGATTTTCAAAGAGGTACGTAAGTGGAGTTTCCTAAACTTAAAAAGGGTCCTTATGGCTATTCTAGGGTATGCTAAAACTTTCTAAAAGTTTTCCAAGGGTTCCTAAAAGAGTTTTAGGTCCTGTTTGGGCGCGTGACTTACGGTGTTATGAGACGTATGAATTACTGTCGCCAGGGCAGTTATTGCCGTCTGTGGATGGTCGGGCACTTGGAGTAGTACACGCCAATCCCATTCATCGCACATCTTCCGTTTGGGTGTTGTGGGATTGCAAGCATCCCACCGCCAATGTCTCTTTGGGTAACTGATGGATTGCAAACCATCCCACCACGAGTACCGATGTAGTTGTCCTATTTTCAGAGATAAGAGAGACCCAAAGGCATGGCTAGACGAGATGTTTCTGTTGTCCAAAAGGGAGGAGAGGCTATGACATTCGAAGGAGGGTTAGAGAATTTCTCCGTTGATGTAGAACATGCTGGGGAAAAGCTCTTGCAAAGCTTGAGGAATCCAAAGATCAAAGTCATTCATGTAAAGGGATATGAAGGTGTTGTGAGATGGAGGATCGTGGAATATGCAGCTCGAAAGTTGAAGGGATCTGATCTCTTCGATGTGCAGATAATGGTGAAGCTACCGAAAGAGGATTGGAGTACTCGAAATGTGCAGAGGGAAATTGTGCACTACTGGGGGATGAGGGAAGGTTTCGAAGGCGAGGATGACGACGACAAGAATGATGGTGAAACAGATGTACAGATGGAAGTCTCGCTTTAAATTTATGAATCACTTATTGGACGAAGCTTTTGCTAATACTAGGAGATGCCGATGACAACATTGATTCAGACGTAATGGGTGTTCCAAATATTAAAAAGGTATTCTCGTATGATTCAAAGGTGTTATACATTAGCAGCAATATAAGTTTGGTATTAGAGGAGCATTGAATATGAAGACTTGTCCATAGATGTGTGTTACGGGGAGGAGGCTATCGCTGTCGCTTCTTCTTCCCACCATCACTGCCTGTTTCACTCACCATGTTGTCCTTGACTGCTTCTTCTACCTCCTGGTATTTTCAGTAAGTTTCACAACGACTTTTAAATTGGGATTGCCGACAAGGTATTGGATTGTAGAGGGAATTATGGTTATCAGAGACGGAATTGAAGAAGAAGAGGATTTGATCATATTGGAAAAGAAGGTAGATGCTCTGCTTATAGAGCTCATGGCTCGTTCCATGGTAGAGAAAGTGGATGGTGGTGTGAGGGTGCCACAACGTTTAGCTGAAAAAGCAAAGGGATGGACTCGATGCAGTATGTGAGAGCCGACGACGCTTCCAATGAGGGATTTCGCAATCCCTCCATATCTCAGTCAAATCCATCGAAGGACGGAAGACGTCCCAAAGACGATGCCGCCCAAACAGGAAGAGGGGTAGGGTAGGCGGGATTTGAAAATCCTATCCCTCCTAATCGCTTCTAACACACCGTTATGTCACGCGCCCAAATAGGCCCTTAGGGATTTTAAAGGGGGTTGTAGCAAGGGTGGGATTCGAGGTGTCGAATTGGGTACGTTCTCTCTCTTTGTAATTTATTTTCATAGTGGAATTCTGTCGCTTTGTGCCGTGGTTTTTCTCACGAGGGTTTTCCACATTAAATCTTTGTATTCTCTTGTGTTTGCTTGGTGCTATATTAAACTATTTTCCTAAATTGAGCTTGTGTGATTCCGCAGCACAAATCCCCGACAAGGGGTATCAGAGCAATAGTTGGGGCACAGATCTGAATATGAGGGATTAACAATAATGGGAAGTACTAGGTATGCTATTGAGAAGTACTCAAGGAAAAATAATTTTGAGTTATGGAAGATCAAGACGATCAATTCCTTAATCAAGCAAGGCGAAGATGGTGCTCTTGAGGAGCAAAAGTCTACTATGACTGATGATGATTGGAATACTCTTGATAAGAAGGTCTTATCATTGATCTGTTTATGTCTACGGATGAGGTTCTCTATAATGTCATGAATGAGAAAACTGTGGCTAAGTTATGAACAAAGTTAGAGGATGTCTATGTGAAAAAATCCTCTAAAAATCGTCTACACTTGACGCGGCAATGGTATAACTTCAAGATGGCAGAGAGTGGAGATCTGGAGGCTCACATCAGCAACTTTAATAAATTGGTTTGCAAATTGCTGGATATGGAGGAAGTGAAGAAGAAAGATGAAGAATAAGCATGTATGTTGCTGAATTCTCTTCTGGCGTCGTATGAGTCATTCAAGGACACAATGTGCACTACGAATAAAATACTGAGTGTCGACACCGTTATCTCAGCCCTTCAAGGGAGACTATGAGAAAGTTAACGTCAACATGGGGATATCTTCTGATGCACTACTTACAAGTGATATGAATTCTGAACAAGGTACAGGTTCTTCAGTTCTAGATCCAAATCTAAGGGCAAGGGCAAGGGCAAAGGAAAGGTAAAGTGCTTGAAATGTGGGATTGTAAGGACATGTGAAGAAGGATTGTACAAATCCTAAATCTAAGATAGAAGAATCTGAGACTTCGTACAGGAAGACCAATGCTGCCACGTCAGATGGATCGAGTGGATGTTAGGGGTGCACACGGGTCGGTTTGGTCCGGTTCTGGGGTGAAACCGGAACCGAACCGTTCCTAACGGTTCTGGTATTTTCGGAACCGAAACCCAACCGTTAGCACATTAGAACCGAACCAGAACCGGACTGTGAAAACCGGTTCGGTTCCGGATCGGTTCCACGGTTCTGGCTGTTTAAAAATTTTAACAAAAGAATAAAAAAAGGTGAAGAAAAATCCTACAGTCCCTTTGCAATTTCTCAATGTGGCCTACTCCACATTCAAATCGTTGATTGATATGTACCGTCCATTGTTTACAGAAGGGAAATTTAACCCTTGGCAATGTGGCATTCTGAAACCATGCAGGCTGTTTATAGAATTATGACCGTTGAACATGAAATGGACAGCGGGGAGTAGATAAGCTCATGGGCCACGCTGATTTTCCTCCAAAAGCACTCTATTCCTGGTGGTTTTTCGTCCTCAATCCCATGAATGGAGTAGATTTTCCAAAATATGTCAGGCCACCAAATTTCACAGAGTCGACGTACGTCAACTCTGTTGAAAACTCTATTTGAAAACAAAAGCTTGCATCATTTTGTTGTGGGCCACCATCATGCAGGGAGAGATGGATCTGAACCGTTCATCAGGTAGAGGGGGTAGAACCCATCAACCATGTTGAGTTTTCTTAGTCGTGTACATCCTCGTGATCTCTACAACGATCGAAAGAAGGCCGTCTAACTGCTTTTAAGACTTGATTATTCAGGTGGGTCATATCATCAGATGATCAAGCTCACCATTTACGGTCTAAATTCCAAGAGGAAGTCAATGGACGGTGTGGATCTGGGCCACGGTTAACGGATTAGGTCCATAGTTCAGTTAATGGTTTGGTTCGGTTTTTGCCTGCCCTTGAACCGGAACCGAACTGTATCCAACGGTTCTGGAAATTTTGGAACCGGAACTGGAACGGTGCTGTCTAGAACCGAACCAAACCGGACCGATCCAAACGGTTCCGGTCCGGTTCCACGGATCTACCGGTTAAATGTGCACCCCCTAGTGGATGTGACGGTGATGTTTTGTTTGTATCTATGATCAGACACTTTACGATGATCGTAAGGACGAGTGGATTCTAGACACATGGGCATCTTTTCACATGACTCATCATCGGAGTTGGTTCACCAGTTACAGAGAGTGCGATGGTGGACAGGGTGTTTATGAGCAATGATAGTGTCTAAAATGTTGTGGTTGTTGGTACTGTGCGTACCCTGACAGGGGTAAGGCACGTCCTGATATGAAGAAGAGCAAGATTTCTCTCAGTGCACTCGAGGCTATAGGGTGCAGATTCACAAGTATTGATGGTGTCCTTAAAGTATCTAAAGGGGCACAGGTAATCATGAAAGATCAATGACTCGATAATGTTTATAGGTTGATCGGAGGCACTTCAACAGGTGGATCTGTAGTAGTAGCTGTAGCGAATTCTACATCTGCACGTATGTAGAGTTGGACAAAACAGACCCGATCCGGTGGATCCGACCCGATCCGACCCGATCAGAACCGAATTGACAGTCTGGATCGGGTAGTAGCTCATCTAGATCCGAAACTTTTCGGGTTGAGTTCGGATTAGCCCTGATCCGACCCGAAAATCGATCCATTCACATCAATTTTGATGAGTTCAACCACTAAAATGATCTGCAAAAATGAATGGATGGCGTAGATAAATCACATGCATCAAGGTGGGCCCTAACAGAGTTTGTCGTGTACATTAGCAAAAGGATTTGCCAGTGTACCTTACACAGCAGCTATGTAGCTGGCTTGTGCTAGCGTAGGTACATGTCGTGCAAAGACGGTGCTCCTCGAGCTGCGAGTTATATGAACGGTTCAAAGGATATCAAGTTATATGGCCCATGGTGATGTATTTATTATATCTACACGTTCATACATATTTACAGATTAATTTACAACATTATCCAAAAAAATGGATCATATCCAAAGATCACATGGACCACACCAAAAAATAGAAACTGAGAATGGTTCTCACCTCTAAACAATTTGTGGGCCCACCATAACGTTTATTTTCCATATCCCAATCTGTTCATAAGGTCACAAAGACCTTAATTAAGAGGAAAAATAAATTTGAAATTATCTAACAATTTCCTAACCGTGAGCCGAAAAAGGGTTTCAATGATAGACGTTTATTCTTACTACTTTTTCAGTGTGGCCACTTAATAATTAGATCTATCTTATTTTTCGTCTCAGCCTTAGAACATGCCCACCAAATTGATTAACGGTTTTGATATAAACACATGCACCATCATCAGACCCACCATAAAACATGCTTACCAAATGGATGGACTTGACACTGACTTCGTTCACAGCTGTTTTACAACTGCAACTTTTAATGCCTCGACCCTCGAGCTCTGAGTTGTACGAACGGCTCAAATGAGTTCAAGATAGCCCCCCACCATGTTTTATTTATTATATCCATACTGTTTATCTATTTTCATTGATTATTTTAGAGCATTTGGTTAAAAAATAAATCATATCTAAAGTTCAAATGGACCACACCGAAATAGCAACGAGGATAATGATTTTCACCATTAAAAATCTAATCAGGATCGACTCGGTTCGGCCAGTTCGGGTCAGACCAAACGTGCATAGGATCGGTTCAATTCTGATGGCTTGGACTTGGTGCCGGATCGGATCAGGTTCAGATCCGTCCACGTGGATTTCGGATCTGATCGGGTTGGACCGAATCCGGTCCGATGCCCAGCTCTACACGTATGTGATATGTTGGGCATGGCCACATGAGCGGGCTGGACATGAAGGCTGAGACGCGCGGACGGGATACAAAGCAGGTGAAGCAACCACCTGTGAGAATAATTACACAACATAATTGCAAGATATCGGCAAGGTATATGGACGACTCCAATATCGCAAGGATCCGTCTTATATTCAGATGGCTTTAGGTGAGCCTGGTACTGAGAACTGGAATGTGACTATAGGCGATGTGATAGACTCGTTGTACCAAATCGACACATGGGAGCTGGTGGAGCTTCCAGTGGGTAGGAGGGCCGGGAAGCGATTGGATACAAGTGGATCTTCAAGAGGATACAGCATAAATACAAAGCGAGGTCGATGGCGAACAGTTATGCTCAGAGAGAAGATATCGACTTCTCAGAGATATTCGAGCCTACGGTATAGCAAGTGTCTATTAGATCTGTAATTGGCACTGATTGACCAATGCGATCTTGAGCCAGAATGATGGTTGTGGAGTCTGCACTTCTATAACGGGAAATTGGAAGAGCAGATCTAAATGAAGCAACCAGAACAATTCGAAGTTTAAATGAGCTAAGAAAAGAATTTGCAGGAGGTCGTGGTACGACCTGTTGCGTAGGCAATGGTTTGATTCCTTAATGGTGAGTCAGGAATTATATGCCGATGACATGTAGATCGTCAAGTATGACATGTTTAAAATCAATTTACTGAAGACTTAGTTAAATGGAACATTCAAGATGAATGATCGGGGGCTGCAAAGATGGTTCTCAGCATTGACACTGAAAGATGAGTAAGCTTTGGTTATCTCAGGCAGAATACTTCGGGTAGGTATTGATCAAGTATGTGATGGATCAAGCAAAGCCGGAGAGCGTTCCTTACGTGTCTCTCCTCAAGTTTTCCTCAGGACATATATCCCAAAACAAATGAGGAAAAGTATGATATATCTCATGAGCCTTATTCAAATACAGTTGGCACTTTATGCCATGGTCTGTATTAGACCAGTTATTTCACAGGCTATCAGTATTGTGAGCAAATACCCCGGCAAGCAATATTGGATAGCGGTGAGATGGGAAGAAAACTACATCTTTCCTTTTTAGAAGACAGGAGTAAAGGTGGTTAGACACATGAATTTTGATTCGGTAGACATGCTCACTTAGAATGTTCCTGCAGAGAAGTTCAAGTTCTATGCAACTTCCCTGGGTTTGGCGATGGCGAAAATAAAGACATGATGTGCACAGGAAGCTATGATATGATGCAGAAATAAGAGGATGTCAATAAGCTACACGGTTAAAGATTGAAGACATGGTGAAAATTGTTGGAAAAAGATGTCTTAAATATTGTATTTCACCGCGCTGCTCGACCAGTTGAGAGGCCTGATCGACCGGTCGTAGCTTGCCGACTCGAAGTCAGCTCGACCAGTCGAAGGTTAGGCTCGACCGGTCGAGGGCGTCCCTCGACCAGTCGAGGCCCTTTTTCGACTAGTCGAGGGTTATGCAGATTGTGCGTGGATTTTGTGCAGACTGCGTAAATTTGAAGCGGTTTTCAAAGAGGTACGCAAGTGGAGTTTCCTAAACTATAAATAGGAATCCCTAGGGCTATCTAGGGCATACTAAAGACTTTCTAAAAACTTTCTAAGGGTTCCTAAAAGAGTTTTAAGATTTCTAAAGGGTGTAGCAAGGGTGAGATTCGAGGTTATTCGAATCGAGTAAGTCCTCTCTCTTTGTAATTTTTATTTTCATAATGGAATTCTGTCACTTTGCGTCGTGGTTTTTTCACGTAAAGATTTTCCGTTTTAAATCTTGTATTCTCGTGTTTGCTTGGTGCTATTGCATTGCTATCCTAGATCGAGATTGTGTTATTCCATAGCACAAATCCCCAACATGGTCCAATTCTTAATGGATAACATTTGGTTAGAACCAGATACTATATTTTGGACGTTCAATGACACAAGGAGACGCAGGGATGAATGTGATGAGTTCGATCACCGTCTTCCTCAAGGATAACTACTTCAAATCCACGAAGCTTCTTTGGACTTCCCACATAGACTTCTCGAATCACGAGGAAAAATCAAGAAAAATAGAAATAAATTTTATAAAAATCATAATTTGATTGATTATTGAAATAAACGAGTTCACAACCCTTTGAATAGGGATATAAAGCAATGGGAAAAATTTTAGAATCAAACTACAACCAAAACTCCTACAGTTGACAACTTACTATAAATAATAAATTTTATATTTATAGTTAGTGTGCTATTGGCTTAACCACATTATTCTCCTAATTTTTCTAAACATTTTCATGTTGGACACAACATTGAGCTATTGAAGAACACCCACACTTTTTCCCTTCCCCACCATTGGATAGGGAAGAATGGAAACCCAATTTGAGTCCAGTTCAGACTCTTTTGTCGCCTCTGAGCATTGGTTCAATATACCTTTTGAATTTCCTCACGGAAGCGTTGTTCCCCACACCTCCAATGTTTCCACACTAGCATATTATCCATCTATCAGCAAAGACTAGGAACATGCTTCTCTATTCACCAGCACCGATATGGAGAAATTTCGGACCGGCTGCCAAACAATCTCTGCCAAGGAGCCAAATCTTGGATACCCATGCTCTGGTAGAGGTTGTTGTGCAATAAAAATCTACCAATTCCAATCTTGGATTTAAAAACCATGAGAAACATATTGGGCAAAATCCTAGCAATATCCATTTGTCAAGGCTATGGATATGGGGTTGGAAAGAATGGCTGTTAACTGAATAATAGTCAGTTTAGCATCCACGTACATAACCACCACTTAAGGCAAAATGGAGTAATGCACCTAATGATCAAGGATTATTTCCCACAAACATTGATAGGCTGTCTAAGAATTCATAAAATCCACCTGATGCATGCATTGAAAAAATGTCTTACTCCAAGTGTCTCCAAGTGTCAAAGCTATAAAAAAAATTTCACATGGGTTCAATCTACGTAGAGCTAGGAATAATCAAGGATTTTAATTGAAATGGATTTTTCATAGTAAATTGTGATTTGAATTTTAATTCATATTAATTAAAACTATGCTTGCGAACAATCACTCGTGTGAAAGACACTCTGACAACCAGGTGGGCTACTAAATTTTGGCCTAAAGGCCCCAAAAATCAGCCTGAGGAGCCATACCCACCCTCTAAACTATTTCCTTACATGAGGCCCACCTGAATTCTGTATAGGCGTGATTTAGTCCAAAGATAATGGGCCCTTAAATAATCAGGAGCGTCCATAATCCAACTGTTACATTGAAAGGTCCATTTCATCATTGCCAAGGCCCCCTTACTTGAGAGAGAGGTCCCTCTTTATCATAAAAATAGTATTGAAGACAATGATCGCCCAGTCACTCTACCATGCTACCTTGGGGAAGAGGCACTTGAATTTGCAAAGAAATTCAAAGTTCACCAGTTAGTATGAAGAAGCTTGTGGGGCTCGTTACTATTCATGAAGCCAAAATTTTGGTTGACTTCCAACGGTGGATTTATATCTTTGTCATGGCAGACCAAATAATCAAAGTATGGGCATCTCAAATCCAACTATTTCTATGGCCCCACCTGAATTCTGGACCAGTTGATTTTTGAGCCCAACTGGTGATCGAGGTGCATTTCACTTGAACATCACAGTGGGCCCCAAATTCTGGGAGTTAAATTCTCACAAATCTCCTGCCAAACTTCATTCGTGGTAATCAGTCATAATCAATGTGAAATCATACCTTCTCTTAATAAATTCAAGACTAAAATAATACTATATGAAATCACGCCTCTTAATGAATTCAAAATCAATGAATCAGTAGTAAATAGATTCATTTGCCACCAACTACAGCCAACACATCGCTAAAAATATTTGCTATATTCCCACCGATTACAACTAACCCATGCTGCCAAACAACCTTTCACACTACCCATAATCCAGATTCTTGACACAAGAAACTCCAGTGAAAGGAATAAATATGATATGCCCACTTACCATCCAAACAAGATCTCTTTGTTACGAGATGATCTTTACAAAAGTACAGCCAATTTACTCAACCTTAATAACTATTGTGAAAGAAGGGATCAATCCCTTAATTTTATATTTTGGGAAAATAGAGAAACCATTACATAAAGAGGAAAACCGATTTTCAAATCCCACATCCACCAATCCAAGAAGCCCAAAAGCAAGTATTACACTTCCCATTTCAATTCTTGGATGATGTTTTTGAAACTGTGGACTACTCAAATCCCACATCCACCAATCCAAAGAAGCCCAAAAGCAAGTATTACAACTTCCCATAATTTCAATTCTTGGATGATGTTTTTGAAACTGTGGACTACATGTCAATTAATGTGAAAGAAATATTTGATTTCAACTTGCTATCTTAATAAGAACTCAAATTTAGAAGCATTAATGTTTAAATAAAGGGGCCATGAATTAAAAACACACCTTTGAATAGAGCACCTGAAATCAATACTGATAAATTATTACCTTTCCTTCACTTTCTTGGATTCCAAGAGAAGTAGATTCGTAATTACACATAATAAAGGCATTCGATCAATTGTCGCATTTGTTATGCTTAATTTACATGATTTACTAGTACATCATTTCAAGGAGAAAATTTCAAAGACAAGATTTTTTCGCACAATTCAACCATTCTCCTGCTGGTGCATTGCAAGATTATTTGAATTGATTTTGTAAAACCACAACATCGCATTTGGAGAGGGTCCAAGGAGAGTCCGCCGCAGTTTCTCCTATCTCCTTGCTTTTCACTCACTCTACGCCATTTCCTCTCCTTCTAAAACTCTTCCACCTCTACATCTCTTCACCCCCACCCCACCCACTTCTAGACCTGGTACCTTTCAACTCTCTCATCACTCATCAGCTGGTTTGCACACGGGCCCACTAATGGACCAGATAAAACAAGTGGTAATGGATCCCTAATGTAGCAATGTTGTAAGTTTCCAACACCTAAATGGGCAAGAACTATGATGCTCTTGGAAGAGTGGGACGGTGGATACACAGGTTATAATCATTATGTGTGGGAGACCAATCAAGCTAAAACAGTCCAATGTTGGGCCACACTTAAGATATAGCTAGGAGAACTAAAAGTGTTATGAGAGCATTTGAGCATCTCTCAAAGATAATAGCTGCCTGGATGATTCCGAATAAACAAAAAAAACAACACAGTACAGGCAACAATACTCTACGAATATATATATCAACTTATCTCACTACCATAAGCCAAGATATTTCTAATATATCAATTTCTGCAATGAGAGATACAACCGTTAAACATCATTAAAATAAAAGCGAAGAACAGTAAAAGCTTCCAAAAGAACATCTGAGAATCGAAACAGTTCACCGAGTAGGCCACATGGTGGATGGGCCACATAACGAATCCAATGATTTAATGGACG